>JAVQJS010100704.1:0-19522 GCA_036024795.1 Galaxias rostratus
GTTTTTGGAATGTGGGAGGAAACCGGAGTACCAGGGGGAAACCCACGCTAACACGGGGAGAACATGCAAACTCCAAACGGAAAGGCCCTCAGGTGGGAATCGAACCCAGGACTTTCTTATTGTGAGGCAACAGTGCTAACTACTGCGCCACCGTGCCGCCGACTGTCTACTCAAAGTAGGGAATTAGTCTTTACCCCAAGTGAATAAGTTCAACTATCTTGGGGTCTTGTTATCGAGCAATGTAAAAATGGAGCGAGAGATGAGCCAATGAACTGAGCAGATGGAGCAGTATCACAGTCGTTTGATTGCACCGTTTTTACAAAGAGAGAGCTGAGACCAAAGGCAAAGCACTCAATCTACCGGTCAATCTTTGTTACTACTCTCACCTTTGTTCATTAATGGTGGGTTGTGACCAAAGAACGAGATTGCAGATGCAAGGGGTGGAAATTTGTTTCCTCCAGAAGGTGGCTGGCTTCTCCCTTAAGAATAGGGTGTGTAGTTCAGTCATTCGTGAGGGACTCCGAGTACAGCCTTTTCTTTGCGTAGAAAGGAGCCAGTTGAGGTGGTATGGACATCTAGCAAGGATGCCACCTGGCCGCCTCCCTAGAGAGGCGTTCCAGGCACGTCCAGATCTAGGATGAGGTGGAGGTATTATATCTCCATGCTGGCCTGGGAGCGCCTTGAAATCCCCCACTTAGAGCTGGTTAATGTGTCATGGGAAAGGGAAGTTTGGGAAGCCCTGCTGAAACTTCTGCCTCTGTGACCCAACCCCAGATAAGCGAATGAAGATGCTGATGATGATGATGACAATTTAGCCAAATTATATTACACAGAGTGAGAGAATCATGTTAATGTTAAACAACTGCATGAAAGAGCTCGTGCATGCAAGGTTTACTAACCAACTTTAAGTTTGTTAGCCATTTTTGACTCTGGTCCTGAAGGGCCTCTTATGAACTTGGGCAGCAGGTGTTCAATTATTCTAATCGACAGAAAAAGCAAATTTTGATACAACAACATGGACAGTTTTTGTACGAATATATGTAACTTATACATGATTTCATTATTTAGTTCAGTAAAATCATCTGACAAAGTAACATTCATCTTTAAAAGTTCATCTGCTGTACTTTCATTTTCTTAAACATAAATGTGTACTAGCGTTCTAGTACTCAATTGCTACTACTACTTAGTTAATGTTTTTTATACATTTTTGAAAAGCAAAGTGAATATGACGCACACTGGGCTGCTGCTGGTCCCTCTGAGCATGTGAATGAGGCTGTCCATCAAAGCTCTGTCTTCATATTTCACTGTGTTTTCTCCCACCGTCACTGCGTTCATTGACAGGGATGCATTCCTGAGGAGGTAAAGTGTGTGTACATGCACATACACAAGGACGAGTTTATAAGATAGTTACATATTCCAAAGCACTTATCACCACTATTGTGTAATACAGAGGCATTATTCGATGCACCCTTGATATGTATGCAAGTAGAGTAGAATCCCTTAGAAGATAACCACACCTGAGTAGAGTCCATCGTAAGGTGATGTATATATGTGAGGAGTTGCTGAGCTCCTGGACCATGGCTTCCCTGCTGGCTGGGCTAATGGTCCACAGCAGGCTCGCATCTCTCTTGATCTTTGCAATGACAATGTCCTCTGCCACATAGTTTACTATGAACTGCATTGCTGACTAAGAGAAGTTTAAGTGAGGAATACGAAAAGAGGATAGGTTGAGCACAGTGTGTGCAACACATCTGTTTGGTTGTATTCTAAGTTTGCTATTCACAGCTTGGATGTGGCAGCGAAATGAAAGGCCTTCTTACAGGATGAGTTGCGTAGAGGTTGGTGAGCTGGTTGTATCCTGCCTCGGAATATGAAGCCAAGTTCTGTTCTTGTGCGCTCATGGTGAAAAGAGGCTGGGTTGGGGTTCCATCAAATAAAATACATACGAAACATGAACATTTAACATTGTGATGCAATATTTTTGTTTTCAATTTGTTTGGATCTGCGTATTTACGTTACCTCATATCCTGCTATGCTTAACTCGATGGAAACATCCAGGGGCTTATTTGTCACTCCAGCCACAGATTTGATCAGAGACATGAACAGCAGGGGGAACCAGATAATGCAGATGAGAGCAAAGATGATAAACCCTCCCATTCCATATTTCACTACCTTTTTTTTCTTCTGGCCTGGGATGTGGGGATATTTCTGAAATAACATTAAATTTGTTAATCTTCTAGCTCTCCTGCAAAGACAATGTTTTAGTTTAAAAAAAGACACATTCCCAAGTTATGTTAAACGACATGCAACCAGATATATGAATCCTACTTTCTCTGACTCTCTCCAACACTTGAGTATAAAGATGTTGGCATATATGTCTTCGACGCAGATCCAGCTTGAGAGCGACAAAGCAGTGTCAGTCCAAACCCAGTCCATCACAGCTCTCATCTCTGTTAGAAATGGGACCAAGCGGAACCTAGAGAGAGGTGGATAAAATTCCAATTGAATGTATAATTATTTATGTTTAATAAGACACGGGAAGCATGTGATGTGTTTATAGCTGCTGAACAATCTTCACTTACATTTTATGAATGCTTAGTCATTTAGTGGACCATAGAGTATGGTAACTGTATACATACTGTACACATTTTAAATTGAATATTGTTACCCTTGGAAGAGGAATAGGTTAAGGTAGTTGAAGTTCTTGGTGAGGAAATTGCCCAGGACACGATTGGGGTAGCCACATTTTATTTGGTAGGCAGATAAGCCAAAGTAGATGCACTTGACAAAGTACCACAACTGGGCCACCTTGTTCATGTTGAACCTCCTACAATACGAAATGGGGAGTGAAAAGTTAGTTTAACTCTGAAATGCAAAGGATTTGAAATACACAAGAATAAAAATGTATTGAAAATGTCTTACTCAGAAAAGTACATTAAACATGCCACCATTATGCTCATCTGACCTTTCTGTGACTCCAGGAAGGATGAAAAACATCCAGAAGTGAATCCCAAAGACCAGAACCACCTGAAACACACACTTTCCCAGCAGGGTCTTCTTGAGGTAGAGGGCCCGATCCACTATCATGGTGCCAAATTGGATTAACAGCATCACCAGGAAGGCTTCAGGGACTTGGTCATCAGATAGAGACTCAGTTATGTCTGCTGCTGCACTGTGTTTCTGGGGGATGCCCAAGCATACGAGAAAAAGAGAGATGGATAATGCAATAAATAGCAGTTTATATAGTGCATGTGTTGTACAAATAAATACGTTTTTCTAATACTCACTCCGAAAGCCCAGTATCCAAATATGATGACAATGAAGTTGGTCACATCAATGATAAACATCAGGGTGTATACATCACACACAGGGCTGTACTCAGGGTGGATAATATCATAGAAGAACTGCCTGATGGGTAGATATATGTGCAGGGCACTATGGAGACAGAAGATCAATAATAAGTCATGAATTCATGTCCCAAAAAAAAAAATCTAAATTCACAGCCCAGGCTCTTATTGTGTATCTTTACTGATGAATACACTTTTATTGAATCACCTATAACAAAACCTTTCATTCTCAGTCACTAGAATGGGAATCCTATATACATACATTATAACATGTACACAGCTTTTGCACATCTTATACAGATGCTTTCTCAAAAAGGATTACGCACACTTCTATGGCAGTAGCTTTGGCCTGCAGCATTTTCTCTTTGATTTGTTTTCGGATCCTTTCCTTCCTGGTCAGTAGAACCTTAGAGTGTTGCCTGTTCTTCACCTTGGAGTGACGCTTCTTTGGCTGCATGTTTCCTGATCAAGTTAAATAGCAATGCAATAAAAAATGAATGAAAACCTCCTTGAGATTAGTCTTGTAAAGACATACATTGAATCATACATTCAAACAAAATGTTCCCTTTTTGAGCAAAGTAAAAAAAAGATATTGAAAGGACTATGCTCAGTTAATGGGCCCATGATGTGGACACTCACACTCCTCAGTGCCTATGAAAATATGAAAAAATGAAAAATATTTGAACACAAAAAATATTCTCTTTCACGGAATTCCACTTTTTCATGTTGCTGCTATATTCCCTCTGAGTGATAAAACAATGCTAGACAAGGAAATAATCAAAATCTTACATTATGGCCCCTGATCACCTCAGTTGTTACGTGCTACTCTAAAGCATGTACTTGGGTTTCTTTCCGTTCCCTACGGCCACTGTTATTGTAAAATTGTAATATAAAAAAGACATGGAGATTCCTTTGTTCCAACTGGCTCCCTCGTTGCTTGTCATTGGTGTACATTAAATTGTAACTACAGTTTGATCACAAAATCAGAAAAGAAACTAAGTTGCCTACCATTGGCATCATTTGAGTTGGTTGACCGGTGCCTCTGGAATAGTGATGCTGTAGATGACTGGAGCGGCAAGAATGGCAGCCGACGTCTGGGTTCTCCTGGCTTGGAACTTGTCCTCTTCTTCTCTGCTTTCTTCTTTAGCTTCTTAAAAAAATCTGGCATCTCCACTTCCTTGTTGTCCCAAAGACCATGGCACTGCAAAGGGATGATCTTCAATGAGTGACATCAAAAACACTGTGACCAAAACATATGAGTGTAAAAATAAGATTTATGTAGAACATATGTATGTAAGATACAGTATATCTTACACTTGTCTCTTACCATTTGTGGAGCACACAAGTCATGCATCCTTTTAAAACATATTGTGGCAGTGGCTGGATTTACTGGGCCAATTCCATCTACTGTAGGAGGGGCACTCTATTATTGAACCCACTGCTTTCTGTTCAAAATATGCCCTCAGGAGCTAGGATAAGCCAATTACCCATGTTCACACATTCTAGTCCTTTTGCAAGCAATCACAATTTTTTTTAGAGCATAACCCTAATCTCATTCCTAACATGAACCTTCATTTAAACTAAGATAAGTAACGTGTAAAAGGTTTGAATAATCCACATTTATGAAAGCATGTACACCTGATCAATCGTGGCACCTTAGGTGTTGTTTAGCAAAATAGCAGTATCTGTGTTTACAGTTGTGAAGAATAAATGTTTCATAAATGTTTACTCTAAAATGTCTGCAAACTTCAAGATGTGTTCTTTCTAATAATACATGGTTTCCACTTTGATACTTTCTGGCCAATTTGGACTATTGGTACCTTGAGAATGGACCTGTGGAAGAACAGTGCTAGCAGCTGAATCAAGTCAAACAGAACATATCCATCTTTCTTCTCCACTCCTATAATGTTTGGCAGAGCAAAAGGACGGTCAGCATTGATGCCACGGTAGGCGGAGGTGGTCCAAGGGAAAAAGCCAAACTGGAAGAAATACTTAACCACCACTGTCACCTGGAATAAAGGATCAGATAGGTATTCGATTGTATTTAAAAGATTGATACGGCAGTAGGATTTATGGCTTGGATTATATTCAATCACACAGTACAAGTCAGTTGTGATCAGAGTGTAAGGATTCCTTCACATCAGCATGTATTTTGTTTACCATGTACCTCTGTGTACATGATGGCAGTCATCCAGAAACGCTTAGTGGGCCGTGGGACGGAGAGCATTGCCCAAAGGAAGATGAGGATGGGCAGAAACAGGGAAAGAAGGGAGGCTGACACCATGTGGTTGAGAATGATAACAAAGTAGCACAGCAGCTCCGACTGGGACACCATGGTATTGTACAGGGCAAACAGCAGAACCAGGGGTCTGGGTAAAGACTGATAGTACTTATCAGATTCCCCAATCTCATCGTTGTCAAACATGCTGTAGGAACAACAGAAAAAGGAGTTAGGAATGTTGTAAATATTTTTTTTTAACATTTACATCATTTTCATAATTTTTATTTTATGATTTTTATAACAATTTATATCAGACAGTTGAAATGCCAAGATTTAAAGGAAGACTAATTGTGTGTTATGAATATATATGAAAAAGATGAGTATTCAATTACTAACTTGTTCAGCAGCAACTCGCTAGCGGTGAGGTTCCTGGTCTCACTCAAAGGTTTAGGCGACGGAAGGAGATCAAGCATGTTCTCCTCCTCACACTTCTCTTCTTTATCCCCGTATGTGGCGGTCTCCTCTCGGCGTCTGTCCTCCTCTCTGTCTGGCTGGTGTTCTTCTATCTCTTCTGCATCCTCTGTGTCTTTCTCACATTCTTTATGATCAAAGGATGCGTACATTGGGTGCTCAATGTACCCATCCTCATCTTCTCCCTGTGTCTCTTTCTTGTTGTTTTTCTCTTCTTGCTCATCCTCCGTGGCTGATTTGTCATGTTCATCTTTTTCCACCCTGCCTTTTTTGGGTATCTCAGGGATAGTCTCTCCATAGCTGACAAGCATAGTAATTCAGTCCAAAAGCTTTACTTTTTTAACAACCAAGATAGAAGAGGCCTTTGAGGCCACACAAGAAGGATGTGTTTGTAAATGATATCGGAATTTTTTATAAAACAGCTTTTTGTCAGGAAGGTGACATTGATTAGAAATGTACGCATACCTTAGTGAAGTTTCATTCTCATCAAAAGAGGTCATGTCAACATTGCTGGTCTTTAGAAGCCTCCGTCTTAACTCGTCCGCAGCCAGAAGGAGCATAGGTGGGTCTTCCAGTGAGTCCATAGTGGGTTGTCGAGAACCTAGCATCGTCTCATCTGTCATACAACTGAGGTAGAAGTCCACACAGGAAACATAGATAACCGTGTTAAAAAGCATTGTGTTGAACTGTGTAGATATCTGGAATGACAGGAACATGTCATATTGTATGAAAAAGTTGGTGGCATTCAGGTGTCACTCAGACCTGGACAAGCTGCTGCCCCAGGAGACTTTAGAATGAGCATGCTTCAACATGGCATAGCCCCGGGGGGAGGAAGGCATTGCCAGGGGGGAGGAGCGAGGGGGAAGGATCTCCTCTTGGTCATTTAAAGAATCCAAGGTGTTCTGTCTGGACAGCCAGTTCTCATAAAATTTCTTCACACTCTCCTGAGTCACTTCTTTGCCCTGTCAAGCAGTAACAACTAATCAGATTGAGGTTTTCCCTTTCTGTTTGTCCAGAGATTTCATGGAGGCATATGTTTGTGGCACAGTCTCACACACCATCACAAACGCATCTTTTAATGTTATCGTTAATATTCAGGCTACAAATTAGAATCTATTCAGAATTCACACAGGATACCAATTTCATTAGGTTATTGCAGCTGTATGCAGTTGCTAAAGTTTGCTTATTGTAATTATTTTACCTTGCCATTGCAACAAAGACATGTGTAATGCTCGTGGTCACTGCATGTCGATATCATATGTTTCTAGAGCGATCAACGACTATGTGCTTCCTAATTGAGTGACACACTGCCTTGTGCTATGAAGCAATTTGTCACATTTTTGTGCGAGATCGTAACTGGTAGCGCACAAAGTTTTTGTTAAATATTGAGCCTTCAAGAGGACTGATCTGAACAGTGATTTTTTTTACTCTCCCAATTATATTACAATGTGCAAACTTTAGAATTGTACTGATAATCCGTTAATACAAAAAAGTTGAATAAAGCAGCTTTTAAGGGGAAAACAATATAAACTGTGGAATATACAAGATAGTAGAACCAGTGAAATTTAATATTTATACAAGTTTACTTTCTTCTGCTGTTGGCCAAGGAGTGCTCTCTCAAAGCATAGGACCTTAGAGATGTCCAGAGTATTTTTACAAAGTGAGTTCAGGCCCTCCGTGACGTCATCAAGAAGCGACAGGATAAAGACCCAGCCAAACTTGAGTATATAAAGGCATCGCTGGAATATATTTTCTGACAAAACATACAATGTGTCAATCATAACATTTTAATGAATACATCTGTTTCTACAATTAAGAGATTTGACCACATATTTTATGTTTTTGAGCTAACAGACAGAAGGGCTCCAGACTCCCAACACTTTGGTGGAAAATGACACCAGAAATTTGTCCATTGACACCAATAAAATTATTAGTGGAAGTGCTGACAATTAGTTTTAAGTTTTATTCATTTTTATTATAATTATTAAAATCATAAAGTCATGTTTGAATCAAACACTTCACTGTTGTTGTTTGATTATTTATTATCCTCCTCTGAGCTACTTAGTGGCAGCATTTAGTTCTCTGTCTCTTGCATGGCACAGTATACTGAAGCACCAATATTACTGTTTTAAAATATATTGTACATTAATCTGATGTAAAATACCAAAAGGTAGCTGCCACCAGTTTTTGTGCTACTGCCACTTATTGAAAAACATAGTGGCAGCACTGCCACCAATGTAAAATGTTAGCCTGGAGCACTGGAAAGTGTGCAGAAAGTGGAGCAATGTATTACTTACCCTTTTCCTCATCACCTTCTTCTGGGCAGTTCTCCTCCAATTCATCTTCACTTGAGTCTTCCCTATCAATACCTGAAATTGGACATCCGAATGTTGAGGTTCTTTTTACCATATTCACATGTAACCTTATGAACCTCAATTTAAAGTTTTGAAATGTTTCCAAGTTCAAGTTTTCAAATGTTTTAGTATTTATTCATTGAAATCGATAACATTCTTGCACAATTTTCCCTGGTTCACTGCTTTTCATACCCTGTACTTTCTGCATCTCCCTCTTCACCCTCCTCTTCTCCTGTTTCTTAAGCTTTCTCTCATCCATTTTGTGTCCCCTCAAGGCTGCCTTTGAGCTGGTGGTCCATGCATCATATGCAAACTGAGAGGGACAAATGACAAAGGTCAACAAGATGAATTGCACAGTTAAAATATCACATTTTTATTATGGCAATTTCCTGTAATGGCACTCACCTGGAAAGCAGTTTTCTTCTTTGGTTGATTATCTTCCTCTTTCTTTTCCTGGTCCTCTTTGTCATCTTCTTCCTCACTGTCACTTTCAAAGAGATGGTAGCCACAGCTGTCCCCTACTGTTGGGGGTACAAATAAGCATTAAGTCCACCACAGATTCTAGTCTGGCTCATTAGGATGCTCTGGGAATGATCACCAAGTGTGCCTCTTTTTGGTTACCATTGATTATTTAAACAATGTCTTCTTCTTGTTTTATGCGCCCTTTGATTCTTCTTCTGCTTATTTTAAGTAAGAGTATTTGTTATTTCCAAATATATTAAGGCTTGACCTTTTTGTTCCCCAGCTTGTAGTGGCCCAACCATTTTATGTCTCAAACGTTATTGAGTTCTCACATATTATTTACAACTCATTCTAAACTTTATTTTTTAGTTCTGCAGTTACAGTTTGCAATAAATTATGAGTTTATTAAGTAAAAGTATGATTCACTATGGTGCGTAATATAATAGCAAACCTATAGGATAGCATAGTACCAAACTATCTCTTACCACCAGGCTGAGAGACCCAAGGTTTCCACCATTTGCCTTTATCACCGCTCATTGCTCTCTCACTCTCACCTAAAAAACATGAAAAAACATCATGTAGTAAATGTATGTAATCTTAAATTTAAGGGTATGAAATTCATGTGCATGAACTGATGAGCTGCTTAAAGTAAACATGCACAAGGCAAACTTTGGGTTGACTTTACCCTCTGGCATCAGATCCGTAGGTGATGGTCTTACTCCTTCCTGTTCTGGAGAACCCTTCTGTTTGGACTTTATTTTCTCCATTCTAGAAAAAGCAGATTGTAAACTCTTAAAATCTAGCTTAATTTTAGTCATGTCAAAACAGCGACATCATCAAAATTCAGCTTCACAGGGACAATTCATAGCCTTCTGTAGATTAACCTACGGGATAGTCTAACAATGTTTAAATGGTCCAGTGAAAGGTTTTGTTTTTCCTACTGTTTTTTCAGAGTCTCCACAGACGTCTTTTCCATCTCCAGTCTAGCAGCAACGACCTTTTTTACTTTTGCTTCGAATAGTTCAGCGCCCCTGGGAAAATAAATAGAGAACATTGTATATACATTCATGAGGTGTCTTATGAAAAAGCTTTCAGTTCATAGGATTCGTTATCTTTTAATACTCCATTGCAACCTGGAGGCAAGGATCTTGGACGCCTTGAGGTCAGAGACCACATAGAGGAAGTAGTAGCTGAGGAACACCCTCCTCTGAACTAGTAGTGCACTGAAACAGATGGCGTCCCACACGATGCCTGCCTCACCCTCTGGCAGCTCGCAATCAGCATCAGACTCCGCTGCAGAATACAAAAACACACCTGAGATATACAATGAAAACAGACACGCGGGAATATAATACACATACAAAATTAATGTATGCTCACCTGACGGGCATATGGTATGCACGCACAATTTATTGTGTTTGTAATAAATCTATTATGATTTTTACATTTCTGCTTTTAACATTTCGGCTACAATGTTTAAATTCCACTTACGGAAATCATATCCTTTTATAGTGCAGACCATGCTAAAGGCTTGAATGAGCCAACAGCCATTCTTTAACAGGCTGTCCAAGTAAGCACATGAACCCAGCTGGAACCACACAACATAGATATGCAAAGATAAAAACAAGGAGGGGCAAATCATTCCATTTAAGTTTCATGTTAGCATGACAACAAGGTACATCAAGATTTATTTTAAATTCAAATTGCGAACAGTTGGTACTAACTACTAACATAATTTAAAATTAGGAAATTAATGATAGCATTGAAGAAAACAACTAAATGACCTTGTACTAACTCTAATAACTCACAGATAGAAGGTTCTTCATGGCGATAACAAAGCAAGTGTATCCTATGAGCCAGTCCCAAAGCCGCAGAATATATTTGACAGGCTGCATCAGGAGACTGCCCCCAAACAGCATGAAGTAGAAGCAGGCTACCAAATATCCCAGACAGAAAATGTTGATGCGTGTGGTTCCAGTGATGAAGATCAGGCACAACACCAGCCAGAAGAAATAACTATACACAAATACCTTCACCATATCTAGGTATGATCTAGGAGGGAGAAAAGAAAAGAAGAAAGTGAGTGAAAAAAAGTAAAAGAGAGTGAATAGGTAGACTTGGTATAGAATGATCGTTAGCCATGTCTGACCTGCATTGCAAGAAGTTGCCTACTGGGATGTACTGGTTGATGGACTGAGAGTCCAGACTGCGGCTAATCTCCACATTATCCCCAGCTAGCAGCCGCACAGCTGCTTGGTTCTCCTCCTCAAACACCTGCCACTGGAGAGAGGAGCAAAGCAACAGGAGGTGGTCGTCTGTGGACAGGAAAAAAATTAGAACAGTTTTGGCTTTACATCCCAATAGTGTGAAGTCTGCAAGCTCATTGTACATATGTTTTATGGGCTAAACACATTTGTGTTGTAAATTTTGCAAGACAACCAAACAAGCAGGAAGTATGAATATGGCTCACAAAGGATAAAGGCAGAGTCTGGTTTCATAGCAAAGTCAGGCAAATAGAACCACTTGATGAAGTTAGAGTTCAAAGGTTTTGTGGACGTCCTCCAGGGATAGTCTAGAAAACAAGTCAATAGAAATAGCTGATGTTAGTGCAACATATATGTTACCCAAAACATTGTGATATTGACATCATACACTATAGGAATGTGTTGTATTACTACCATAAAATACAAATATGGCCTATTTCAATATTGTTTTCAGAAAATACTAATTTGGTTTTTCATACCAACACAGAGAGCAGGAGGGATTCCAATACAAAGTAAGTACTGCAGCACCATCAACCCTGCAGTGAAACAGCAGTACTTAGGCCACACCTCCCCGATGGCCTTCCTGCGGCGCCGAGACAGAACAGCTAATAGGGCACATGAATGGAGCAGTGCGTAGAAGTCCATTCTCTGTCCAATCACATTCACTGCCACTATAAAGGATATCTGGAATGGGTGGTGAGAAGTTAACAAAACACCTACCATGGCTCATTACAATCAAAGTTATATAGATATAAAAACAAAAACCTGTACACAAAACCAGGCACAGAATCACACGTGCAAACTCTATGACCTTACTTCCAATCCAAACTTATAGTAGAAGTAGTTGACAAAGTACTTGATGCAGGGTATAATGCCGTTGTCAAGGTGTTGCCTGGTAATACCCTGGAAGATTATACTGAAAGGTGGGGCCTTAAGGTTGTTATGGATATTGTAATAGAGTTGGTGACGATGAACGGTCACTTCAAACACCAGCAGACCGAGTACCATCAAATGATTCTACAGTGCAAAGTACAAAATGATGAGTTGGTTTCATAAAGTGCCACAGAACACCACAGTTGATGCTCTACTCAAAGCCTAGAAATGTTTAGTCCTCTTGAATCGGTTGACTAGACTCAAAAGTTACTAAGAACTGGATGTGACCCACAAACAGTCTTAGTGAGGCAGGAGGTCAACCCAGCATACCTTGAGGCAGGGCAGGATCCTGTCCTCACACTTAACCAAAGCTCCACACCACACAGCCGGATCCACAGGCCCCACATATAAAACAGACCTCATGAGAAGTTCTGCCACGTTCCCTTCCAACTCAACTCCCGCACCCGCCCCTGTTTGGTTGGACAACATTGGTTCCTATGACAAAGACAAAACATAAGGTGAATGTAAGTAACAGTAGTGAGGTGCACGGATCCATGGCACCACAAGACGTGAGCACAGACACGCCTGCAACTCGTAGATTGTAGATATGGAGATGAACTCACAACAGTACAGTTGGATGAGAACTCCAGAGGTTTAATGACCTTGAGCTGGTACATCATCTTACACACTACCATGACACAGGCCCACACCGAGGAAATTCTGGAGGCCAGGGTCCGTAATCGGGGAAATGGCAGGGCAAAGCACCAAAGCACCACAAACACCAAATTCATCAGCGAAACCTTAAATCATAAGAAAAAGATGGGGATAATTAGGCACAAAATATATTTGACCTCTAATCCCTCACTCACTCATTCAACCAATTTGGGTTGGTCTGCCTATTGGTTTAACACAGCTTTCCACTGGGAACAGGATGCACACATAACGTCCACTACAGAACAAATCGGCAGGCAAATGTATAAGTGAATGTACAAGCCAATATTCATAAACTGAAAGACACTTCCCAAGGTAATTGAAATGCACACAAACATATCTTTCATAATCAACAACAGTGACTGCATTAAAAATTAAGAAAGGAAAAAAAAAGCTAGCAAAATGTCACTACACTCACTTCTCAGCCAGTCAGTCTGTCAGTCACTCACTCGTTGCTTACCCAACAAGCCCAACCCCCTTTTCCTCTCTTTTCGCTGATCTTCTACCTCTTTTTGCCTTTCATACCTCTTGAAGTGAAACCCAGATGATGCCTGTTGAGACAATCTTGAGGCTGTGCAGCTCCAGGAGCCTCCAGCTAATTTCCTGCAGGTGGTGAAGCCCAGTTAGGAACTGCAGTAGCAAGAGACAAGCCCGGTCCACAATCACTCCCCACTGGCCCAGACAAGGTCCAGAGCCACCTGGGGGAGAACCATGAAACAGACAGAAAATGTATGCATTTGGGATGATTTTCACTTTGTAGTCTTGGTCAGCTTGAATCATATTGACAATATGAAATAGCCAATACAACGTTGACAAGTTGGCGTGTGTTTGTTTGGATTCTAGACGTCCATACCGTCTTCTGTTTCTGCTTCATCCTCCTTCTTCTCATCAGACTCCTTTTTCTCAGATTTTGGTTGCTTTGGACTTTTCCGCAAGACAATGGATGTTCCAGCACTGTCAAGAGTCTCCTGGCTATCTGTGCTAAGTTGCTCCTTCACCAGCCTGGGAGACCACAAGGAACGTGTTACTAATAATAAACTAATAAGAATATTAATTTGTTCTTTGACTAATCGGTAATAGCAAAAGACAAAGAACATGTATTTACCTTTTTTGAAACTTCTCAATGTTCTCTTTGATGCTGAATATAATAAATGGATGTGTGTGAGTGCCATAATCATTTTCACATCTAATATCAGTATTTATTTTTCCCCAAATACTTAGATTGGTTGACATTTGTTCTGTGCTTAATGGTAATAATGTGGGCAAAATAAATAATTGTTTACTCTTTTGTAATATAAGTGTTATATTATATGAAGCAATTCACAAATACTGAAAGGCAGCTCTTACGTCTCAGATATCACAATGACTGTGTTCCTCAGCTCCTCCTTTCTGGGTGAGCACATGGACAGAACAGATGAGAGGATGAGAATCTAACCACATCTCAGACATGGATAATGTCGATTTCTTTTGGAATTTTGTCTGAACGGTTTATTCATTAGTATAATCGGTCTTGATTGTCTATTATCTTGTCTGTGTGTATGTTTGAGTGTGTGTGTGTGTGTGTGTGTGTGTGTGTGTGTTTGTGTATGAGGTGTGAAACGTGCGCGCGCGTGCGTGCGTGCATGGGTGTGTACAGGTATTTCTGACTGTTCAACAAGCACAATAGCATTATGAAGATGAGGTCACTGGCTGGGACATCTTTAAATGTAGCATATTTCGGACACTGAAAAAAATCATAAACCACAAAATACACAAAAAACAATATTCAAATAGCATATACAGGTTTACAGTGCATTGCAAGATAAAGTGCAGATAGTATGTGGGGAGGTTGAAAAAAGTGAAAGTGTGAAGGAGAAATTGCGGAGAGAATCAAGTAAAAAAGAAATTGCTCCTATGTTTAATTTAATTGATTGGTTTTGTAATGCTATAGTTAAGCGATTGTATTCAACTTAACTCAATCGTCTACTAACTATTCGGGACTGAGAAAATTATTCTGAAGAAAATTGCAAAAATCTCTGTGTTATCCTACAACAATGTGTTTAAGGTCAGAATATGCGTGACGTCTCACCTGGAGCCTTCCTTGGAGACAGGTACGTTGTCCAGGTCAGTAAGAGTCAGAAAGTCAGAGTTAAAGTAATGCAACTGAAGAATACAAGCTAGAAGGAAGGCAGCAGGGAGCAAAATCCGTGCAAACAGCTCCACTGTGTCATACTGTTCCAGGCCAAGGTCACGTAGACTGGAAAAGGGAAGAGGTAGGAAGCGATTAGGGAGAGTTCAATTGAATGAAGACTTTAGTGTAAGCCTTGTGGTTTGATCACTGCAAAATCATGAGTTTCTCTGGGTTTTCTGTTTATGGGTATTTGTTTGAGTAAAATTTTCATTTTAGTTTTATTCTATAAATTCAAATTTCTCACAAATTAAACAAAAACCTCTCTTTTTTTACTATGGAGTATTTATTTGCTAATTTATTTTTTCAAACCTCAAATAATGCAAAGAAAACTAATTAAATTTAAATGTTTAAAGAACCCAATACTATGTATGTTTCAACTGAACGGAATACTTCAAAAATTTGAATTGAACCACAGACTTTACAGTTTTAAGAATGAAAGAAACCTGACGCTCACTGACAGCACTTTTTGATTCCAATACGTCTGAGATACAACTGTCTCCTTTTTGGCATCCTGTTGGAACCATTTCAAGAGGATAGGGATGACTATGGCAGTAATCTTATTTTTCTTTGATTTGCGGTACTAATCAGTTCCTCGTTAGGGAGATAAATGTGTGCCTGTGTTTGAATTCAACAGAAACTGGAATAGAATCGCTGCCATACAGATGCTGATTTGAGAACTCATGCATAGATGCATTCATACATACACAGATCCATAAACAAGCAATATATATACATACAGACATAATTAAGAGATCACTCCAATAACAATCTGTGTGTATGTAGATATCCACAGTATATCCACATACACATGTAGTGGCTCTTACCCTTCCTCTGAGATGCCCATGATCTGTTTGAAGAGTGCTGAAACACATCTGAACTGGTACATGTAAATGGCTATGAGCACAACCATAGAGTAGCCTACCACCACCGCCCAAAAGTACTTCAGCATGCGACGCCACACATTGTAATGCATCTAAGGAATGAGAACAGCAATGTAATTACTTTTCCTCAGTTGCATTCAATTTAGAACTGACAATTCACATTTTGTCTTTGTTGTATTGTTAGATTACATATCATGTCATACTGCTTATCTTCCAAATCTGAACAACAAAAATCCATTGCACCTAACCCCAGGCTATGTTATCTTTCGTCTTGAATTTCTGTCACTCAATCTCAACTATGAAAACAGCCATCCGGCCTCTATGCTGTAAGTGGGATATTTGAAAAGGAAGCAGAGACGCAAGATGAGGATGGAAACCAGAAAAACAGCAGCATACGGGTAATGTTTATGAGGAAGAATCAATACTCATAACATTAGTGAGGTATTGATGAGTGCTTTGGTTATAAGATGGCAGAGAGTTCTGGGTGGTGCTGAGCATGCAGATGTGTCCTATCCGCTCCATTGCCCCCATCATTACTTATACTAGTTAATCCATTGTCAATTACTTGTAGTGACAGGTCAAAATAGGTGTTGTTAACTGTGTTGGCAAAACGTAAGCCTGAAACAGTAGTGCTCCAGCACTATGTGCATTTAAATTTAATAGCACTCTGGGACTCCACGATAAAACGGCTACAATATCAAACAAGTCTTTCCAATATTGTTTGCCAGGTCAAGTACACCAAATGACAACACAGAAGACTCAAAATAGCTTTGTGTGGACATCGTTATGTACACTAATGACTGTGACATCCCTGTAGAATCTAATTGGCTACACAGAAAGTCATGCAATCCTACTAAGCCCACCTGATAGAGTACCACGCAGAAGAGAAAGAGAATGATGTAGAGGATCTTGTAGACCATGACATTGCCAGAAAAGCTGACCACAAAGAACATGGAACAGCAGAAGAAAATCCAGTACTTAATCAGTGTTTCCTTCACTGCAGAGCCCAGTATGGCTACCAGAGGAGACGGGCCATCTTCATCACCTAAGACAAAGTAGAAGGGAATTTGGATAGAACATTACACAAAAATGTGCCCCAACAAGTTTCTATATTTTCAGACATGTTAGAATGGTTAAGTAGTTGTAACACCAATCATTAATCAGAACATCTGACACTATAAATACTGTCTCTGCAATCTCTGAACGGTACCAGTACTTTTGTTTTCAGTAGACTGAGTGATTCCATTCACTACTATACAACTCAAACCACTTTACTGCTCAGTAGAGATATTGAACTAAGGATGTAAATGATGTACATGATAACACTTTAACTTCATCAAGAGACTCCTCCTTCAAAAGACGCCCCTCCTGTCTCTCCCTCAGTTGTTGACGGAACATTAACCAGAAACTGAAGCAATAGAAGACCTGTGGAGACACATCATTCATTGAAACGTTTAAGTTGATGGGCTACACATAGAGGTCCATGACATTTCCGGACTTTGGACTTTGAATTTCAGAAGGGTATGGATGCTGTCTTGTGTTCTATTTATTCATTGTACAAATCAAGCTCTTAGTAGAGTAGAAGCAGACCAATATTATCTACACTCTACTCCTCTCTGACCTTGGCCCCAAGATGTATACATGGCACTGGGTGGTAGCTGCTGAGGTCAAAGTCCACCACTACCGCCAGGGGTAGGCCCGGGTATAGCTCGGCCCGGCTCAGCTGCAATGCACTCAAGAAGGCCGTTACTACCAACACTGTGCCGTAAACGGCCAGGAACGGGGCAGATATCATGGCATAGCGGCGCCGATCACGCATCATCCAGATGACGCAAGACCACACAAGTAGAGCGAAGGTCAACCAGCTGTTATAGGTGATGCTCCATATCTAGAGGAGAGCAGTAACAAGCAAAACCATGTATAGCTTAACAGTACATCCGTATAAGGAGATGTTTGAGTTGTTTATTTTGTTGGTTGATCAGAACTTGTGTATTAAATACTTTTAAGCATTGTGTCCATGGAAGAAAACCTATTTGCATTCATAATGTTAACATGGTGTTGCTATGATGTTGTTTTTACCATCATGATAATAAGAGTGCTGACATAGCTGTGCTTCATGACCATTCGACCGAAGACAACAGGTCCGCTCGGACCGGTTGAGGGGAGCGGAAGCGTCTCGGTGCCACTCTCACACACTTCACTCTGCTCCTCTACACCTGCGTGTCCGTCCGAGTTTAAATCTAAATAAGGAAAGAGTTTCTGTGAAAACGCTGCTGTCACCTAAAGCTAGCGAGTTGTGCAATGGACTCGGATATTCACATTTCAAGTCACATTGTATGGGCCTTTTTAAGGAGGCTTTAAACAGTTGATAACATTGATGAAGGCTACACCGTCTTTGATTGTCTCACTTAAATTTCTTAGATATATTTGATATATCTAAATATTTTAGATACGCATATAGCGTTTTCTGAACAGTGTGTTGTGGAAAATGCTGGTTTGTACCGATTGACGGTGAGGTCTTCCTTTCATACACTGGGGATGTGTAACAATTTGTGTATCCAGCCCCTCCCAACAACGACCCCAATTCCTGCGTTTGAAGATCATGCCATGAGCTTCTCATCAGTAATGTCATTGGCTGGTAAAAGAAAGAAAATAGAATGGATTGAAGAGGCCAAGCTTTGCTGACATTTGGAAGATAAGAAGAACTATACAGACCTCATCAGGTAGAAAGGATTCATCATCATCAGTTTCGCTGTTTAGAAACTGCAGGGAAAGGAAATACATTTGAGTTTTAAAACCACAAAGCTTTGGGCACACATGCAATACTTCTTTTTGCACAAAGTCAGGGTAATGGGTGCATATACGTCATCTTTGTCCACTGTAACATGTGAGATCTTGGAGAAGCTGGGTGGACCATCTGGAGATTCTACTGGGCTTTCAGACTTGTCAGCAATGCCCTATTATTCAAAGAAATAGTAAAGTGAAGGAGAATAAGTATATATAAATATATATATATATATATATACATACATATATATATATATATATATATATACATCCATCCATTAGTAACACTTCTTATCCTAAGCAGGGTGGCAAGGGGACTGGAGCCTATCCCAGGCGCCATTGGGCTAGAGGCAGGGTACACCCTGGACAGGTTGCCGGTCCATTGCAGGGCTAACACATAGACATACAACAACTCACATACACATTCACACCTATGGATAATTTAGAGTCACCAGTGAACCTGCATGTTTTTGGACTGTGGGAGGAAACAGGAGTACCCGGAGGAAACCCACTCTAACACGCATGCAAACTCCAGATTATATATATATATAGATATATATATATATATATATAGATATATATATATATATATGTATATGTATATGTACACACACACACACACACACATATATATATGTATACTGGCCATGCAGAGTGTTATTGCAACTTCAAGTGGGCTTGTCACTTGTCATTATTAAGGCCAGAGGAATATGGATTATTGGCAAAACAAACCAATTTTTATGAATTATCTGCATTGCCTCAGTCCATACATCTATTTTGCAACTATCACCAACTGCAAAACCGTCTTTTCTCTGTTTACATGTTTTTCAAACCTGTCCTAGCCAGTTTGTACCCTAGACCCACACCGTACATGTAAACACACACACACACACACACACACACACACACACACACACACACACATACACACACACACACACACACACACACACACACACACAAACACACACACACACACAC
>JAVQJS010100718.1:0-18640 GCA_036024795.1 Galaxias rostratus
TTTTTGGAATGTGGGAGGAAACCGGAGTACCCGGAGGAAACCCACGCTAACACGGGGAGAACATAGAGAGCAAACTCCACACTCCACACAGAAAGGCCCTCAGGTGGGATTCGAACTCAAGACCTTTTTACTGTGAGGCAACAGTGCTAACCACTGCGCCACCGTGCCGCCCGGGTGAATTTTACATCGGCAGGAAAGATGTGTTTTAATTTATTTTTAGTTTTCTATCGTGATTAAACGGTGAATGCTCCTGATTTGTGTAACTTACTATCCATCCATCCATCCATTAGAAATATCGCTTATCCAATGCACTCCGCAGGGGCTTGAGCCTATCCCATATGCTTGTAATTGATTCAAAGACGGACAGCACAGCGGCGCAGTGGTTAGCACTGTTGCCTCACAGCAAGAAGGTCTTGGGTTCAATCCCCACCTAAGCCGAGGGCCTTTCTGTGTGGAGTTTGCGGGTTCTCCCCAAAAACTTTCCGGTTAATTAGTGACTCTATATTGTACATAGGTGTGAATATGAGTTGTTGTCTGTCCTTATATGTTACATTTTCATTAAGTGGCCGACTGTGCAGCCATCTTTAGACTCTTAGACTTCAGCCACTTGTACTTGCAATCTTATTCTTTCGGTCACTACCCTAAGCTCATGACCATAGGTGAGCCATAGGCGAGGGTTGGAACGTAGATCGACTGGTAAATAGCAAGTTTCGCCTTTTTGGCTCAGCTCCTTCTTCACCACAACGCCCGCATTACTGCTACACCAATCCGCCTGTCAATCTTACGCTCCATTTTGCCATCACTCATGAACAAGAACCCAAGATACCGGAACATCCGGGCACGGACGACATGACTCACAAACAGTTTTCCCCCAGGCCATCAGGCTTCTCAACCAGTAACATTAACCACAGGGATCACATTGATCACACGACTCTCATATGTATGCTCACGCCTTATGTACGTTCAATGCTCATCATCACATCACAATCCTATGCACATATTCATCAACACTCCTGCACTTTTTACACTTAAAATATTTTCTACTCCAATTCCCACTGTCCATATCCCCTGTCTGTATATATGATGTACAGTATATCTTAGTTACTTTTATATTATTTATATTTTTGGCATGTATATTTTGGCTCTGTTCTGCGTAGTTGTTGCCTGCCATGTCATAAGAATTTCTTTGCTCAGCATGATCCTGTATTTTACTGTGCACTTGACAAATAAAACACTTTGAACTTTGAGATACTTAAACTCCCTCGCTTGAGGCAACAGCTCATTCCTAAATCGGAGAGCACTCCACAATCTTAGGCCTTCACACTAAGTACACAAAACACAGGTAGATTGGATGGGCAAACTCCCATGCCCTCCCTCACAGCCCCGCCAAGGTAAAGAGTAGGTCCACTGTTCCACGACCAGGACGGAATCCGCATTGCTCCTCCTGGATCCATGGTTCAACAATTGGGTGGAGTCTTCTTTCCAATACCTTGTTATTGCTTTCTAAGTTTTCCCAGGAGGACTGAGCAATGTGATGCCCCGGGAATTGGAGCACACCCTCCGGTCACCTTTTTTAAAAATGGGAACCACCACCCCGGTCTGCCATTTCAATGGTACTGTCCCAGACCTCCATGCAACATCAAAAAGGCGTGTCAACCAAGACAGCTCAATAGTATCTAGAGCCTTCATCATCTCTGGACGAATCTCATCCAAACCTGGTGCCTTGCCACCGAGGAGCGTCCGAACTACCTTATAGACCTCTGTTGGGGAATTTGCTGAGACTTTGACTTTAGGAAATTGCCCACTGGGTCTTCAAACTCATCCTCTTCCACAGAGGACGTCTGTGCCCGTCTGCTGCTTCAGGAAACCCCTGGGTGAACCAAGCCCAAAAGGCCTCCCTCTTCAGTCTGACGGCTTCCTTCACTGCTGGTGTCCCCCAGCCGGTCCTTTGGTTGCCGCCCAGACTGGTACCGTCGGCCTTCTGGCCACAACTCCAAATAGCCGCTTCCAAAATGGAGGCGCTGAACATGGTCCACTAGAAAACAATGTCCCCAACTTCCCCCAGGATTCACGAGAAGTTCTTCTGAAGGTGGAAGTTTAAGACTTTCCTGACAGAGTGGTCCACCAGGCTTTCCCAATTCACCCCCACTACACGTTTGGGTTTTCTAGGTCTGTCCAACTCTGATCCAACTCACCACCAGGTGGTGATCAGTTGACAGCTCTGCTCTTCTCTTTACCCGAGTGTCCAAGACATACGGCCACAAAGTCGATCATCGATCTGCGACCTAGTGTGTTCTGGTACCAGGTACACTTATGAACATCCCTATGCTCAAACATGGTGTTCGTTATGGACAATCCATGTCTAAAAGTCCAACATCAACGCACCACTCTGGTTCAAATCGGGCAGGGCAGGCCAATCCTCCAAATCACCCCTCCCCCGGTTCCTTCATTGTTACCCACATGGGCGTTGAAGTTCCCCAGCATAACTATAGAATCACTAGATGGAACCCTTTCCAAGACCCCACCCAGCGACTCCAAGAAGGCTGGACACTCCAAACTGCCATTTGGTGCATAAGCACAAACAACAGTCAGAGCCTTCTCCCCAGCATCTCGCAGTTGCAAAGAGGCGACCTTCTCATTCACTGGGGAAAACCCCAATACAGCAGTGCCCATCTGGGGACTTGTAAGAATTCCCACACCTGCCCAGAGCCTCTCACCCTGGGCGACTCCGGAAAAAAAAGAGTCCGGCCCCTCTCCAGGAGTTGGGTTCCAGAATCAGAGGAATGCGTTGAGGCGAGTCCAACTATGTCTAGTTGGTACTGCTCCACCTCCCACACTAGCTCTGGATCCATTCCCACCAAAAGGGTTACATTCCAAGTCCCTAGGATCAGTCTACGTTGCCAGGGGTCAGCACGACTAGGTCCCCACCTATGCCTGCCACTTGATTGGCATTGCACCCGACCCCAATGTCTGTCCCTGCAGGTGGTGGGCCCACAGGGCCGCGGCTCCATGTTGTTTCTTTGGGCAGTGCCCAACCGGGTCCCATGGGTCAAGGACCAGCCACCAGACGCTCGCCTACGAGCATCTCCCCAGGGTCTGACTCCAGGGGATGGCCCCGGTTTCCCTCCTCCAGGCGAGGTGACACTGTTCCTTTGGTGCCGCTTCATTAAGGTGTTTTCTGAATCACCCTTAGTCTGGACCCTTCCCTGGGACCAATTCGCCATGGAAGACCCTACCAGGAGCTACTACCCCTGCCCATATAGCTCTCAGGGTTACAGGGACACTGAAACCCCCCACCACATTAAGGTGATTCTCGAAGGGGCCATAGACCACCATACTTATGTGCAGTGTATATTTATGCATTTTACAACTAAACATTGTGTTAATATTGGGCTAGATACTTTACCATTAATGTGTACTTATTAGATGCGATTCTATAACGTGTGCTTCATTACGTTCTGTCACTTTATTTATTATGTTTAGTTTACCTTTTATCTGCACTGTCCACTTTTTTGCTGCAACGATGTACATTTCTCCAATGTGAGACAAAATAAAAGCAATTCTGATTCAATGTCCAGAACCTTCAGCATCTTGGGCAAATCTCATCCACACTCCACACCTTGTCACTGAAGAGCTTCCCAATTACCTCAGTGACCTATGTCAGGGATATTTCTGAGACTCCCTTCAGGCTTTCAAACTCCTCCAAAGATGAGGTGTTGGTGGGTTTAAGAAGTTCCTCAAAGTACTCTTTCCTCCGCCCAATAATATCCCCAGTCAGCAAGGCCAATCACTTTCCCTCTTTGAGATGTCTAACAGTTTGGCAGAACTTCCTTTCGGCCAACCAAAAATCCTTCGCCATAGCCTCCCCAAACTCCTCACTCATCCACGGTTTTGCTTCTTTGACAATCGAGGCTGCCACCCTTTGGGCCGCCCGGAACCCATCTGCTGCTTCAGGAGACTGCGGGCCAATTATGTACAAAAGGCATCCTTTTTCAGTCTGACGTCTTTCTTCACCGCTGTTTCCTATAGGTTATAACAGGTTAAATGTAAACATATCCTGTAAACATACATTTTGAGACTTTTATAAAGACATCAATTGTAATAGCTCTAGGAGAAAAGCACAATGAGTGCAGTCCATTTATCATTTCAAATGGACAACATTAAAGACTGAGCATGTTAGACGGCAGAAATATAAGTTTTTTCTGGTAGCAAAAAATAAATAAATCACAATTTGAATAAATCATGTTAAATGGAGCCACAGCATCACAGTTGTTTGTATGAAATTATATGATCCATGATTGAATGACATTTTTATATTTGATTTTAAGCTGCTGCCAGGTATATTTTGTGCCTGTTGGGTTGCACTTGCTTATTACACACAAGCAAATATTATCATACAAGCTGAAAAAGTGGAACAAAATAGATTAAAAAATGTTCTATTAACACTCATACATTGACACGACCCGCAACTTTGTGCCAGGCTAGATCTCGTGCATTGGCTTTTGCGGCTGTGATGCATTTTTTTCTAAATACATGTTTGTACTCGACATACTCCATCATCAATAGCTCCATTTCTACTGGAAAGAAGTCAGAGGATCTCTTTTTTGTTTTGCTTTCCCTGATTATTAATTTCTCTGCGTCGCATTGATGAGAGTTTTTTATCTCCTCAACTACAAAAGCAAGTGGGGTCAGGGGAAGTTTGTGTGTGTGCTTGGCATCTTATTTGTAAAGGAATTAGGTCATTCTGTCATTCTAGGCGGCAAACATAAATTACTTAATTATTAAGGTCAGGGCTGTCTTGATTTTTTCTCCAGATAGCCAAGCATAGCCAAAGCATGTAGGTGATTCTTTGTCATGCTTTTCCTTAGGTAGGTCTTGATAATCTTTCAAGTAGAAAAGTGTGTCAAGTTCCATTTAAGATTCTCACATTAAAACATCAGGTGAATGCAGTTTTGCATAATCGTTGCATAATCAAATTGTAACATGACAACATCATGCTTAAATTATGACAATGTTCATAATAGTTCGTTTTGGATTATTACACGTAAGTTTGCAAGGTATTTTGTATACTATGGACATTTTCTATATTATATTATATTATATACAGTATATGATATTAAATGTTGTATATTGCATGTTTTTGTGCATTTTAAACACACACATGCTTAAAATAAGTAATTATTGTTTATGTAATTTAAAAAAATAAAAAATAAACATGGGGCTGTGCCCTACTGCCCTCTGCTGCCGAGTCACCACTGGTTACCACCTGTTTTGAAACCAACAACTGAGGTTGATAACTTAGAGTTCAGATTTACACATTGAAAGTTAAACCTGCTTTCTGAAACACCCCCAGGTTTATTTTACAGCGGTGCCATGTTTAAAGGCAGAAGGTATAAATCACAACAATTAGGCAAAAACAAATAAAGAAAATTACAATACATTATTTACAACTCAGTATAATATTTTAGTTTTTTTTAAAACAATACTCTATAGCTCCCAAATCCTCCAGTAAAAATGTTAATTGTTCAACAAAAACAGGCTGTTCAAATTTAAATTCTTGTCGAATAGTGTTTAATTTATCCAAGGCAAAAAAGAAAAATCTGATTCACCAAGTTCTGTGTTCACTTTGCGGCTTTCAAGGGTGTTATAGTATTGTAAGCAATTGTAATTTAATAATGAAGTTGGGTAAAAAGGTAACTTGTTTGACGTTTGCCACAAAATAAAAAGATAACAGACCTTTAATTTAAGTCATACCCGCAGTACAGCAGACAGTACCGAAATGTTAATTCAAATTTGAATATGAAAATGCAAAATAAAATAATCTGCAAGCAGTGATTTCAGTGGCCGGTAATGAAACAAAATGTACAGGGGGAAAAAAAGAAAGACAAATTGCTGGAAAAAAAATAGAAAGAAAGAAAGAAAGAAAGAAAGAAGAGAGTCATATGAGGAATGACTTTTTTGTCATTCAGTTCTAAGGCCTCAAATAGTTCACATGACTGGATTAAAACAAGTAGACCCAATAATAAGACTAAAAAGCATTAGTGACTTGGGTAAGTTTAACACAGCCCCATGTTTGTTCACCTATTTATTTACCGTCATTACAGCAAACAGGACAAATGCAGAAGACGGAGACATGCTCTGACCATTTTCAGACGTCATGTGATCAACATCAAACAGGAAGTTGATCCCGTAAAGCAAGAGATAAGAAAAATTACATATGCTCCAGCTTGATTTTGGTATAAGGGTCTATAATTTCTAGGACTAATATAGTTTAGCTGTAAGTTATATACAAACATGTATGATGTTCTAATGGACAAAGATAGATATTTTCTTTTGAAATTAAGTCTACAATAAAAAACATTGGACATTTCTTGGTGCATGTTCGGGTAAAATGGGACAACAGTAACAGGCTAGTGAAATGAAGTTCAGTACTAGTACATTCATATAGCCTGATACAATGAGGGACCTCACATCTATGTCAACATAGCCATAGAGAGAAAAAAAACGTTCAAGATCAAGACTTTTTTATGATTTATGAGCTGACTTAAATTGATGCAAATTCCCCAAAGATTGTGTAATAGTAGGCTTCATATTTTGGCCCAATTAATGTATCCTAATTGTTTTCTCTGGCTGATTTAGGTAGTTGTCGAAATTGAATGGCACAAAGGAAACAGGCAGCCAGATTAAGGGAAAGTGCAAGGGAGAGTAGTGGGAAAACACAGAAACAGGGAGGAAATACAAGTGGGGTGAGGGCAGAATGGAGGGAAGAATTGTGATGGTAGAATTGATAAATAAATGATTTTGTTCATCATGATTTAAAATAAATTCCAAGTTTTCGAGTCAAATATTTTGGATTCTATAATCATTCTATAACACCTCTATCAACGTAATTAGGCTCATAATAGGTTTGTACATCTATCCATCCATCCATAAGCAGTACTGCTTATCCTATGCAGGGTCGTGGGGGAGTTGGAGCCTAAACAGCCGACTTCGAGCGAGAAGCAGGGCACACCCTGGTCAGATTGACAGTCCATTGCAGGGCTAATACATAGACATACAACAACTCACACACATTCACAATATAGAGTCACCAATGAACCTACATGTTTTTGGACTGTGGGAGGAAACCGGGGTACCCAGAGGAAACCTATGCTAACACGGGGAGAACATGCAAACTCCACACAGAAAAGCTCTCAGGTGGGGATCAAACCCAAAACCTTCATACTGGGGGGCATTAGTGCTAATAACAGCGCCGCCGTCACGCCCCAGGTTTGTACATTATATAAAACGTCTTACACAATAAATCAGTTGCATAATTGAAATATTTGAAATATTTCATTAGGGTTGAAAGCAAGGACCTACACTAATCAAAATACCTGTCCCAAATTATCAAACATGTCAATGAACAAAATGCTGAGCCATGTCAAACTACCAAACGGACTAAACTTCTTCACATAAAGAAAGTGGACACCTTGAGGAGTTCAGGGGTTTGAGCGGTAGAGATCTGAGCCTCAGATTGTTGTGTAAAGTTGAAAAGTTCTGAAATTGAGTTCCTTGTTTCAATAAACGTGGGAAAGAACCATGGGTTTTGGGTCTTCTTTGACCTCCTCTAGTAAGGACAAAGGTGCACCGGTTCACTTTCGGTGATCAGTAGATTCGATTTCCTTACAGGCTCTGAATTATTTGGGGAAAAGTCGGAGGTTGTGAAGTCCCGAACGTGGTCTCCCAGTTCACATGCAGATGTTGAAAAGCAGTGGTTATGGTCGAGAACCAATGTATTGGAAGGATCAAAAAAGAAGGTTCCAAAAGGTGGCGCCATAATTTGCAATCCACTTGCTTGAAAATTACAGTGAAGTATGACACATTTTTCACCAGATGGTGGTCAAGGGTTGATAAGAATATATATAATTTTTTTATTTTGATTAATTTATTATCCTATGAATAACAAGCCTTGGATATTTATTCAATATTAAGTAATCATCCAATTAATTTACTAAATATTTGTAAAATGTAACTGATTGGACAATTTAAACAATCTCTGGTTTAGAATTGCCAAATGACTTTCATACTTTGCAGATAAACGAGTATCTTACAAATTTATATTGCAAACTCATGAACACTGAACAATTTTGTTTACAAGTAAATTTTCACGGATCTCGCAATTTTCTATACTTTGAATATCTTGGAGTCAAAAGCCATTTTATTGCTTGATTACTGCTCTGTTTAGCAGTATGAAGTGACTCACCGGGGAGTGAGGGGGTTCGGATGTTGAGAGGTTTTGGTCAAATTGTCTGTGAGTTTAAATATGTGCACGTGCGTTTGTCTGTTTGAAAATATGTTGCAGAGTGTTGAATCTGTCTCCTCCCTCCTGCTGCCCCACTCCTCGTTTCTCTCACTCCCTTTCATTCTCTTGCTGGGCCACGCATAAAGCAACAGCAATTTGTGCGATTTCACAGCTCACTGACTCCCTAAACCGCTGACAGCCATGTAGTGACAAGAGAAGGAGGAGGAAGACTGAGAGATATAGAATGAGGAAGAACGAAAAGATGAGTTGGGTATGGCAATGGTGTAAATGTAAAGTTGCTTTTATTTAAGGTGAGAGAGACTCGGTGTTAAGAAAGGGATTGTTTCACGTCATGCTTATGATGTTTCCTCCCATTGTGTCTAAAGCTGTAATGAGATACATACAATCCAAGCGTTACACGGTCACACTGTCAAAAAAGATCAGTTGAATTGACAGTGAAATACCATGAAATCACAACAGTAAAACACTGTAAATAGATACACACTGAAGCAGTGTTTAATTTACAGTAATATGTATGTATAACACTGAACCAAACACAACTGTTTAATTTAAAGTAAAAACACGTAAAAAATGTAACATTCTGTTTTATAATTGACGGATTTTTTATTTTAAACACAGAAAGAGTGTAATACAAAAAGCTATGCAATACTGTTCAAACTACAAAATGCCAGTGTTAAAATATTGTTTTATGTCGGTTAGATTAGAACAGAAAGACACCATGTTACATTTTACAAATGTATATGCTGTTCCTTTGAAACAGAAATGTGTATAAATACAATGAGAGTATATTAATTTAAAGGATTTTTTAAAAGCTGGTGTTGGGTCTTGCTTTCCATATGAATTATGTTCATAGCAGCTCTGAATAAATAGCTCATTAGTGTAGTTAAAAGTCAATAGATTTATAAACATTTGATTGTAATCTTCAAGCATTCCTTAAAACCTATATCCTTTCCTATTTATGTTCCCTGTAAAAGTGTTCAATCTGTGATGAGAAATACCTGACAATTTTACAACTTATATTTGAGATTGGTATACGATAGGATTCATCTAAATGAATTTCATACATTTATATTGTAATCAATACCCGTTACAGAAATTAAAATGGCAGTATTTAGTTGCTTCCACAGTATAATCTTAGTCATAAATAGTGTCTTTTTTCTTCTTTTTTTACAGTGTTCGCAGAGTGCTATGAATGAAAAAATAAATAGATTTTTAGGAGTCATATATTTTGTAAATATTTCCAAACTTAGTCCAGTCGGTTGACGGCAGATCCTTGTCTCATATCATTTGTGTTGTTTGACCGGACACACCATCAGTACCTACCAAATAACCTACAAAGTGTTGCTCTTTTAACAGTATATACAGTATTTGTCATTAACACTGAGAACAGATTATTTCCCATTCTGGAGTTCCTACAAAAATCTTAGCACCCAAGAGTCAAGTCAATGGGTAGCCAACACTGCAAGAGACCTCTCTTTGTTATACAGAATGTAGGATAAGGACGAGACAGATGTAGATGTGTGTAGAACATCAGGACACAAAGTGTTTAGGACAGTCCAGATAGGTGATTAGGACATACAGAAAGAAAGCACTCTAGAGAGAAAAGTTTCTACCTGAGTGCTTTGTTGTGGGAACATCTGGGTAGGCTTTGAGGGATCAGCTATTGGACTGAACACCCTGTTAATCTCCCTAGATGGCGCTACAGGGGAGAATTTGGCCAAAGTGCAGCCCTATAGGGCACTCTCCCCATCCACCCTATACCAAGTCATTCAGTGCCATCTCTGATCACAGGGGTTTGTAAGTAGGTAGGTTGGTAAATATTAAACCCAGAAGCCCCAATACTTCAAATGACCAGTTATTTAATTCTCTGAAACTGAATGAATGTAGGCCCAGCAAAGACCCAGTGACAGATGTACATCACGTTTAACATTCATGTGGGCACCTCTTGTCTCTGAGATTTCCACTTCTGTTGCTTTGACCTTACTCTTCTTCTGCATTCAGCACGCAGTGATTTATCTGCCAAATAAATGTGTTGGCTCTACTAAATGTAAAGCGGGGGTTATTCACAGGGTCAAAGATGACAAGTCATAAATCAAGAGTGAGATGAGAAAAGGGAGACATGGTTTAAGGATGGATTGGATAGAGTACCTATGGCATATGGTGACTATTCAAAATATTTAGAGCCAAATTTAAATAAAACCAACTATCGAATTTGCAAATGTAGGCCATTTTCAAAGATTTAATTCCACAACATTTGAGCATGGTGGGATTAGTTACCTTGAGGGAGATTGTTGGGTTACTATTTAGATTGTTCATCAGGCTCGCTGACTGTTTGAGGTTAGAAGGCTCATCTAAGGAATGAATGGCATTGACCCTCAAATTTTTTATGAAAATCTTACGTAGATAGACTCACGCAATAGCTAATTGGCCCAAGCAATCCATTTCCTTGCCAATCTGACATAAACTTTCCATTAAGCACATTTACATTAAATTACTCAAACAAGTTATTAACTATAAGTAGCTCATACTGGCCTTCACGTTTTCTTCACTTAAATGTTTTTGGACTTAGTTCTAAGGGAAACATGCTTATTGTAGTCCCTTTATTGTAGGCTGATCAGTATTTCATTGCATCACAGTACTGTGTGCTCCATGTGTGCTCCAATAGCTTGTGGATTGGTTGATGGACCTCTACGTTACAAAACAATGAGAATAGTGTACCAAAGGCAACATAAGAGTAAACTTCTTAAATGTAAAAAAATCCATCCCAATGCAAGACATCTAAGCCTTTTTACTCCATGACTCGAAGTGACTGTTGAGGATGATGCTTTTGGCTGCCTTTATTTGCCACATACTGTGCATTCCGGAATAATTCACAGAGCTTCACCTTTTCCACATTTTGTTGTTACTTCCTTATTCCAAAATGTATTAAATATCTTTCTAAGCTCAAAATTCCACACTCAGTTAGTTAACCATAATGACAATGTGATTGTTTTTTTTTTTTAAATAAAGAACTAAGAAATCCCATGTACATATATAGTCACAGCCTTTGCTCCTTACTTTGTGGATGCACCTTTGGCAGCAATTAGAGCCTCAGTCTTTTTTAATATGATGCCACAAGCTTGGCACACCTATCTTTTGGTTGTTTTGCCCATTCCTCTTTGAAGCCCTTCTCAAGCTCCATCAAGTTAGATGGAAAGCATGCACAACAATTTTCAGATCTCTCTATTGCTTTCCCGATCGCTAAGTTTAGACTGCCAGCCATCTCTAGGAAGAGTCCTAGTGGCTCCAAACTTCTTCCATTTACGAAAACTTATGTACATGTGATTTCTTAGTTATTTACTTTTAATAAATTAGCTAACATTTCCCCAAAATGTTGTCATTATGTTGTATTGTGTGTAGAATTTTTAGAAAAAAAAATTATTGAACAAAATTTTGAATAAGGCCGTAACATGACAAAATATGGAAAAAATGAAGTGCTGTGAATACTTTCCGGAGGCACTGTACATATATGCCACAAATGGGATGACTTAGCTGGATTCTAAGAACAATAAACGTACTTAATGCAGCTTATTAGATTGCCGCTGGAGTAGAACTACAGACTGCAGGTGGCCAGACCGCAACAAGGACAAATAGGATGCGGTTAACTTAGGCACAGTTATGAGGGGCACCCCTAGGCTGAGATAGGCTTAGTTATGGAGGGTACCCCTAAGCTGAGATAGGCATAGTTATGACGGGTACCCCCAGGTTGAAACAGGCATATTTACAATTACAAGTGGTACTTCCAGATGGACACAGGCTTAGTTACTAAGGGTACCCCCAGGTTGTAACAGGCATAGTAAAGAGGGGTACCCCCAGGTTTAAACGTTTGTTGGCGCAGTCAGAATGAAGACGCTAGCAGTATGGTCACGGCGGGGCTTGTACATTTCATTTGAAACATAAGTTTAGATCAAAATCATGAGTGAGTGAGTGAACAGCAATCTACAGTAGTCTACGAATATTTAATACTGAACTTTTGGAATTTTTTATAAAAATTGGAAAAGAAGAATATTAAAGGGAAAAAAAGAGAGAAAGTGAGAGAAAAAATAGATCTATATAGCCTCATACACCCAAACAAGATCTTTTTTACTTGGCTTTTTCAGCTCCCTTCCCCTACTCCAAAAAAGATTCTTGTGCCTTTGGACCAAGGTGCAGACATCGTAAGTTCTCTATTAACACCTAAGCCTAATCACTAGTGAGGAAGGAGTGGCTAATGAATGACTCTAACAAGAGTCTCAGTAAAGGGGGGCGGTCAATTTAAAGCCATAGATCATTGAATCATTATGTTTTTTTAAAACAAAGCTAACTGAGCATTTGGTTGAAGTTGAATGCTAATCTTCATGTTAGGATAACACCAACCGACAGACACACAGATCAGTTCAGGCATTTGTCTTGGAATACTGAGTTAAAGTGAATTTGTAATGGTTATGAATTTTCCCCAAGTGTCTTATCCTTGGAGGAAATCAAAGGATAAATGGGCTAACAGGCAGATGTTTATAGGCTATTATTTACAAGCTATTTAATCTGGGCTATTTCCTCGCCCTTGGCAATGAACAGGATTATGGGTCATGGTAGCTGAACTCAGCCACCTCTGGTCATCTATCTCCGACACTTCAGGAAGGTGGGGTGGGGGGAAACCAACAAATCATGGGAAACATGTATGAAATCGGATAGAAAAAGATTGAAATAAAGATAGGTTGTAAAGTGTAGGTTGAAAAGAGAAAGCAGTCGAAAGGATAAAAATGGGTCACAAAAAAAGGAACCAATCACTAGAAGTCACATCTACGTTTAAATTGGTTCTAATTCTCTTTAATTGATACATTTCAACCACTTAAGGTACTGTCTTTGTTTTATCAGGGGAGCTTCATTGCTCCTCTGTTTCCAGTTGCCACCAATGTTCTCTATGCTTGTCTAATTTATCCCTAACTATCCCATCTGCTAGATGTACATTGGCTGAATTGCGACCATGTACATTTTCACAAAGGTCAAGAGCTTCCAAGACCTTGGTATTCTAGATTGGTTTCCTGGACAACCTTTTATTTTCAGCCCCTCACAAAAACCATACATTAGCCTAGTCAAGTGAGATTCAGCTAAGATAAACAACCATAGTGCAGGCCTTGATTTTCAGCCCCCATCTGTGATTAAAGGCAGCCCCTTCTAAATGACATAGCAACCTTAACGCTCTAGACCTTGCTGTTTCAGGGTCACTTAACTTTGTCTTGTAATTGGGTTCAAGGTTATTTAAGAATGGCTCGCACCAGAGCTTCACTCAGTTAATATGACAGCCATTGAAGAAAAGGGCCATCAAAGCTGATACGGTTCTAGGTTAATTCACTGGGGTTGACAAAGTTTGCGGGCAGTCACCAGAGAACGGTCTTCGATTTTTCATGCAAAATGAGACTGCAATTCAATATTGGTTGTACAGCAGAGGAGCGGAGAGAGCAAAGTGGGTGGTCAGATGGGATGGATTCATCCAATCAGAACAATGCTGTGTCCATAGTATGGAATATTCAAAAATGTTTTCGGTTATTCTTGTGTTCATTTATTCTTGTCAAGCAAATCATTCTATGCTAATTTGATGCAAAATTGTTGTCTCAGACAGATCAACATAATGAGACTTAACACAGCTCTAAACATAGTCACCTCCTCTCTCTGGCCCAATACATCCAACCAGGGAGCTTGCCTAAAAGGCTGCATCATTGCAGATCAGCACACGTCACAAAAATAGGGGTTGAAGACATAGCACTTTGATCATCAACCTTGATATATACATGATAGCCTGCTGCAGTATGTCATTTGATATTGCATGGTAACTGTAAAAGAAAACCACCGGTAAAACTACAGTGACTTGTTCTTGTTCTATTCTTTTATGAATAGTCTAACTGAAGACTCGAAAATATGAATGTTTGTAAAAACATGAGGATTCCAGCTCTTTCCTGGCGAATTCAATCTATGATCTAAGACAAAACTTTCAGAAAACGTCCAGGTGATGTGTATAATGGCATAATTGATGTAATTTAAGCCCTTCACGTTGCAATGCCTACTACGTAAACTGTACAGCAGGATTGACCTACTTTACCTATTGGACAAAAAAGTATTCTATCGAGTTAGCAGCCTAATATCATAGGGTTTTTCTCCTAAATTGATAAGGGGTTCTTGAATTACATTCGACAAATACACATTTTCCGTAGGCAAGAAATATATGTATATCCATTATTAAAATGGTCTTCTATTCAGTATGATACATATTTATTTAGTCATACAATATATATACAAGAAGTATATATAAACTGTTATCCAGAGGGCACAGCAACAATAGTTAATAGAAAATAAACTGTGCACAAATCCCTAAACAACTTCTTTGCATGTTTTTTTTATTGTAAATTTAAAAAACCTTACATTAAATCAGGCACGACTTGTTAAATCAGATAACTAGACAGAAGTGTAGCTTGATCACTTTGCCCCAATTTTACATTTGTCAGCATGAACAATGTGGACTGAACTGAAAATACCCTTGTTTTGTAAAGTCTAAAAATCTTTGAAACCTAGGTTAAAAAAAGAAGGTGGCAGAAGAGGCTTGTAAAAATATTGAAAAAGGGAAGGAGAGTGGGGGGAAGAGCACAATATGTGGGGAGGTAGTGAGCAAGGGAAAGAGATAGAGAGAAAGAGAGTGCCCTGGTAGTGGCCCGCTGACCGCCAGTTGAACCTCCCATTGAACTGAGGATGAACCCTCAACTTGAGGAGTGTCGGTCACAGATCTCCCTGGGAGCTACAAGCCAAAGCAGCCAGACTGGGATGGACACACACAGACAATTTCGGCTTTCAAACGCACACACAAACATACGCAATAACACACCCACACAAACAAAATAAAACAGAGATAAAACTCATTCATCCTCAGCTAGGCACGCAAATCTACTCACATGTACTACTCACACACACAAACACTGATCCACGAATGGCGCACAAGTTTATCATGTCTGCTGTTTGTTCAGCACACGCTTAACATGGAGGTAGACGAGCAAGAGCATCATGCCAGAATAAAAAGTATGAATGTGTATGAATATATATATATATATATATATATATATATATATGGTGCTCTCAAAAACATAATGACACTCTCTCTCCCACACATACATGCTGATCCATTATTAGCAGCACATTTCATCAGAAAGATTGTGGGTGGCACTGGCCCTTTTACCACCCCCACAGTGGTTTATCCATGAGGACATGCACCAAGGGGTCATGGACAGGTCAACGCCACGCATACCATTTCTACTCCAGTGTGCACAAACGGAACAAAACTGTATTACACTTAAACAGTGTCCTTTGCGACTATACTGTAAATAACCTTTTAGGTCAAATATTATAAACATGTTTTGAGCATAATTAATGAAGGATGTTAAATGTCTGCATTTAGAATGACAATACAATTTATTTTTTATTTATTGCTTTACACCCAACACAAAGAAAGTATAAAAATATTTTTAAGCAGGGTGGCATTCGGCTCCGACTACAGAGCCGAAGGAAAAAAGGGAAAAAAGGAAGATGGGAGCAATTGGTCATTGTAGCTTTATATTATGAGGTATAATATTTGTTGTACTGATGAAAGATTTTGTTGCCAAGTATCACAAGAGGGATCCTGGAGAAGTTGGGGGGAAGGGAACACAAACCAAAATGGATTCATTCCAGTCTGATAAACATACTGTGTCAGATATCATAAAACAAGACCCCTTCATTTTTTTTACATTTTTATCAGAACTCATCATACTACATAGATACCAAAACAGTTAATGTATGGCTCACAGAATGTTTGGTTGTATATAAATGGTTGGTCAAATGAACAGACATTACAGATAATAGTTTTTGAATAATGCATACTAATGTACTTATGGTTACACTGTACATCAGACTGGCATATTGTTTTATTGCATTTTGGTTCTTTCACTCCTCAAAGCAGCAGTTTTAATGTGGGAGGGATTTTAGAATATGAATTGAACTTGTTATTTACGTCCCATACATTCCACTTGTGCATTGAAGTATGGATATTGACATTTCACTTTGGTAAAATGAATCACCTCTTCTAAAATGTTTAAGGTCTAACAAACCTTCAAAATGCAAACCGATTGGTTGGGTAAATAGATTTCCATGCACCCTCTAAACATTTCCATTTTCACAATAAACTGTTTAGGGAGTGTGATTAAATGAAGAACTCACCCGTGTTCCTTCTTCAATCTTATTCATGTCCCTCAAATATTATTTGGGGAGGAAAGAAATTGAAAGCGTGTAATTTTTTTGTAGAAGTAGAGATGACTTTGGCCATGGACACATTCATCTTTTATTGATGCCACAGTACTAATAAGTGATGCCAATGTTTTAATAAAGTTAAAAGTGGAAAATTTATAAGCAGTATTTTACATTTGTGCATTTTATGAAGGAGATTTCAGAACATTTGATCGCTTAAATGTTGCATTAATGTTTTATGATAGCATTAAATGAAACAGATATGTAGGCTTAGAGATGTATTGACTTTATGGACTAGATTAGTAATCACGATAGCTGTGAAGGGGAGGGAAAGAAGATTCTCTTTGATCCTTTGTTGTGTCAAAAGTCCAGATTAATACTGGGGTTACAGGATTCATTCGGGTCACTGGATAGGTCAATTATAGGTCAAAGATTCACATTCTCAAATTCCTCATGTGTTTGTGTGTGTTAACATGATTACATTTTACTGTGCCCTTCTATTTCCACAGAATCAGAGAGAAAATGTCCAAGAACACTATTGCATACGAAGGAAGATTAACTTGATTTGGGGGCAAACCTTAAAGGCCACAAGGTAAATTCAATATTTTCTGCTGCCATACTCCTTTAAATTTCTGAAGTTGAAATAGGATCATTTCAAAATGTAGAATACAATGTTATAGCATCTCTTATGCCATACTCCAAGATGAGCACGTAAAAAGTATTTTTGAATGGATTTGGGTTAAGAGTAGGTAAGATATTGGTGTTTTTAAGTGGGCACAATCCATCGCAGATGTTTAATTAATTTGATCCCTCAAGATCTCCAGAAGGCTTAGCGGGGAGCAGTGACGTCTCAAAGCCATCCCTCTCTATAGGGGGGTATCCTAAACACACCTCCAATTGCTAGCTTGAAAACATGGAGCACTCAAATAGTCAATATTTTTATGTCTTACATAACTATCCTAACCCTGATTATGCTCCAGAATGCACACTCTGTGTCGATACATTAATATTATGCATTTTTCTTTACAACACAGCACACAGAATGGTGTGCCACAAGGTTTTCTTTTAGCTCTTGTGACAGAAAATATACAGTGTACACTTTCTGACCTAAATTATTATTTTTTTTATCTGATTTAAGTTATACAGCTACAAGTAGTAAACAAAACAAAGTTGTGTCTTGATAAGAGAACAGCAAAGATTGCTTGTTGTCAAAAGGGTCACACTGGAGACAGGATGCCTGAGGATAACTGTAAAGAAAACACCAGGCCTTTGTTTCTCACTTTGTGTGCATCATTCTGTATCCATGAGTGGAGTGCCTGGACACAGAGGAAAGACCGCTCTGACTCCATACATGAAAGATGTTAACTGAATTCAGTCTCAGTCCTACATTATTAAAACTTTATATTGATGGAATCTGGAATATTTTGTTTAAGTATCAGTCTTTTATTCATTTGTGAGAAAATTCGACCCTCTGACATTATTCACACAACCTCCATCAGCACTGCTAGGAGGCAGTTCTATGCACCCAAAAACTTTAGTTGACAGCAATTATTTTGTACCCTCACAACAGGAAAGAACCATGCTTGGCAAACCATGTCTTTTGATAATTTATATAATTAAAGTCTCAATCAAAAGTATCTAACGATGCAAAAATATGTCATTGAAAATGCATTTTGATCATGTAACACTAGTAGCTGCTAGTTAGCAACCATGGTATATGGCAAGCTAACGTTAAAATATTTTAATCCCTTCTTTCTCACAAATTTCTGTTTGAGCGAAACCACTAGCTTGGAAAAAAGCATAAGGTAGGCATTCTTGGATGATTATTGAAATATATAAGTGCTTGTTACAAAGTGTAAGAACCCTCCTGAAGTGTTTTGTGCTGGTACATGCTGTTACATTGTGTTGGCTTTCTGATCCTTGCACAATCACACATTATTTGCTCAATGTAAGTACTTTGTAATGCCATGGAATAAATCATTGACTTCTTACACAGTACACTTTCAATTTAATTACTCTTTAAATTGTAATGTCCTGCTTGGAAATAATGCA
>JAVQJS010100731.1:0-12170 GCA_036024795.1 Galaxias rostratus
ACGACTTCTGCTGGTCGCCGCCCTCTCCTCTCCTGTGTGTGTGTGTGTGTGTGTGTGTGTGTGTGTGTGTGTGTGTGTGTGTGTGTGTGTGTGAATAATGCGTGGGGTGGGGAGGTCAAAGTTCATTGAAGATACTGGGAGATCGTTGTTCTGGGGTGATGGTAGTACATGTACTAAGACATTTCTCAATGTCAGAGATGTTTCATGTCTCCCTGAAACCCCTATCAACAGCAGTATAGACTGCCTAAAGACAAACAGGGGCTTGCGCCGAAGATAAGTATACCGGTACATCTTTTGAATGCTGTTATTCTCTGCGGTTTAGCTAAAAGGGGCAGATTTATCCGAAAAATCCTCTGGCATTTAAATGACTCGACCCCTTAGGTTATGAACTCTAAACCCCACCAAAGAATACTCAGCAATTGTTATCAGCTCCTGAACCCTCTACAGCTTGGAGATCTAATGTCACATTCGCCTTATTAATCTTAAGCAACAGAGCAAACCAGGCAATTTACAAAACTATCTTTGCCCATTGACCATGCATTCAAATTCTTTTTAATAACACAATCTCTTCTTCAAAAGACAAAATCTGATATTTTTTTACACAACTATACTAACACTGTGATAAATATGGGCCTGAGGCTCGCCAGTATTTGAACCATGGAGATTGTGAGTGCTTAAGGACAGGACACGTAGGTGTTTCACCAAGCCTGCTATGACGACAAAGCTAATCACCTTGGTGTGAAATGAGCCCACAACCTCCATTAAATATTTCAATCAGGAAAGGGAAACCAAATGTTTGCCACATCCCCAATAAAAGTACAGCTTGTTTTTTTTCTGAATGAGAAACATCCTCGAGTCTAGCCAATGAGAAAGAAGGGAACTTAGGAAACCACAGAGGGTAACAGTGCTGGGGAGTAGGTAGCTACTGTACCAATCAGACGATTTCACTTGCATTGTTCTATGTTATACACTTGGCAATGTACTGGAACTGACATTATTAAGTGATACAACAGAGTGGCCAGGTTTACTTAAAATCCTAATGATGCCCATACCGTTGAATCCACAGCTTTGACTGGCGTGGTCGGGATATGTTGAGGAGTTGCGTTCTGTGCGTTTAGCACCACGCAGCCCAGGGGCCCCAATGTGATGATGACCGCGCCACAGCCTCGCTTCAGCAGTTCCTGGCCCGCCTGAGCAGCATCCTCAACACTGGTCACTTTCAAACCTGTCATTAGCTCTGCCTGGGTGGGAGGAAGAGGTCAAAAATGGGCATAGAGTTACTTTGGGACCCTCTGAATCAGAGGCAGTAAAAATAATATATATGATTTATGTATTTTTTATTGTAATGTTTGTTCAAAGAGAATGAACATAGCGTTTGTATCGATGGATAGGGCAGCAGTTTATGTTTGTGAATTTGTACACATAATTGTATATTGTGAGGATGAACAGACTGGTGGTGGTGTTGGGTTAATGCATAATGGACACTGGGGTGGAAAGCTGGAATTTAACATAATAGTTTAGGTATGGAAAAGGTGTAGGGCAAAACAAGTGTATTACTTCTTCCTGTGTGATACATGAAATATTAAAATTGTGTTTTTTATTTTTTATTCAAATAGTATTTTGTTTGGTTGCTCTAAATAAATGATTCAATAGCTCAATTAATAAATGCACTTCCATGTCGTAATGTGTAACGTGTAAATGAGAGTTTGAATTAATATCTATTTTCTTGATGTGTTAAAATCCCTTATGCACATTTTGGCCAAAAACACGCACAGCCAGTGTGAGGCCCTTAACGGACATTAGACACTGCGTTTCTCTCAATATACCACACCAACCTGTAATGTAGGCATTGGATCAAAGAAAATGTGCCCTTTGTCTTCTTAAAAAGTCCCCTAAGCATGGCACTGAGACCACACACACATAAACACACACACACACACACACACACACACACACACACACACACACACACACACACACACACACACCTGCCCTGGAATGTTCTCCAGGCCACCTCTCTTTGGGAGGTAGGTCGGAGCATCACTGACAATTCCGCTGAATAGGGGCTTTGAGGTTGCCTCTGGAGGATTCTTCAAAGTGAACACTAGTCTTGACAGTGGGAAAACAGAGCTCAAAGTGCATCAGTGCTTTCAGAACCCTGTGCCACACAGTTCTGGTCTATTGCCGAGTCAGAGAGAGAGCTGTCTTGTTAGTCATCGGCTCGGCGCAGGGGATCAATCTGCCACTGATTCACCTAACATGCCAGTGACGCTGAAAGATGAGCAGTCGCAACATGATGAAAGTACAGTGATAGTGTGTGTGTGTGTGTGAGAGAGAGAAAGAGTCTCTAAAATATACAGTAATACACATTATTTATAAGTGAATTACTGATGTGTTTGAAGTGTATGTTAGTGTGTACTGTGGATGTCCATTAGTATGCGTGTACTGTGTGTGTGTAAATTGTACGCAGTAGACTCTAACTTGTGAACTCTCGCTTTCATGTTACCGACACCTGGATACAACCCCCCTGTCTCTGAGTGACCCCATTAAAAAGAAGCCTCCAGGCAAACCTCCCTCCACTTTACCTTGAGGGGTCAGTGAGTCACTAGCCAAGCACATCTGTCCTGTTGTTGTTTTCACTGCATTTCCCATCAATCCCTGCCCTCAAAACTCATCTGTCTTTGCCTGTCAGTAAAGGTGTGGGGCTCCAGAACACCTGTCTTAACTGTAAAGGATGGGCAGGGAATTGTGCGTTTATGACAGAAGAGTCCTCTGTGTATACCTGCCCTCCATGGATAGGGGTTGTGACCCAGGAGACACAATTGACTAGCATTGAAATCGTGTTGGTACTTGTCGGTGGGAGTAAAATTTGTGAAAGATAGAGGAGAGATACCCAGCGTATGTATGTGCAGATATATGTGAAACTTCACCTCAGACTCATTACAGCAGAACACATCAGATGCTCTGTAGAAATCTGGATCCAATTCCGGAATGGCAGGGGCTGGGTTGAATATAGTCTTTACTGTTACATCAACAAGACAAGACAAACAAAATATACTGAGCTCAAACCTCCCTTTAGTCACTTTTTTTTCATACAATAATCATAAGTTCATATGTTTTATTATTTGATCAGTGTTCACATTAGCATATATGCTATCAAGGTCCAGTATAACATTAACTGCTCTTTTAGTGGGAATAAAGTCTTCCGTGGGGGATTGCAATTGCAAGCAGAGCTCAAGTGGATGAGGGATATAAAAAGCAACCCTTTTAAAGATCAAATTAGCATTTCCTGGAAAAATAACATTGGAATGGAGCCTGGGGATGTGGCCTTACAAACTGTGCTCTTTGTACCTCTCTCCATGTTCCCCCGTCTTACATATTTCACTGTGCGTAGGTGTGTGTGTGTGTGTGCGTGTGTAAGAGGGGAAGTGAAGGATCTTTTCATGTGTGTGGTATAGCCCTCTGCGTATGTCAGGTACATCACTGTGTGGGTGAGCCGTGACCCTTTGTATGTTCATGTGAGTGAGACCGAATGAAAAACTCTTGCCAGGATTTAACCTCCTTCCATGCATATATTGTGAATGCATGCGCATATTCATAAGGCCTTCCTATTAAACACTACACTTTGCATTTTGTATACGCGTGAGAATACGTAATTCATTCTAATATCAACTGGTTTTAATTCAAGCTGTGTGTGGTGTGTGAGCTTATCATACTGTGTTTGTGTATGTGGGCGCACAACAGCTGCGTGGGTTTGTGCAGAGCTTTGGCCACCTGCTGCTTTGAGGTGGATGCTGGGCCTCTTTCGAGTAAAAGCGGAAACAATGCGTCAGCAACTCAGGCACACACACCTAGACGTACATGCGTACTCCAGGTCGAGACACACACCGGCTCATGCATCTTGAGCTCAGTGTGAAAACCTGAGAGCCTTCCTCTCTGGATATAGAATTAATTTGGCCCTCTGGTTGCCTGAAAATTAAATCACTTTCTGCTTGATATAATTTCACTAAATCTCTGAACCTCTCTCTCTTTCGCATGTAATGCTTGGTATATTTTGCAATCTTTAATCATTTGTTAAAAATAAAAAAAACAGTAGTTGTGCTACACATGTTGCATTGAGCACTTGCTATGATGCATCAATGGTATGGCATCGTTCTGTCCTTTCTCAGCCACAACCATATCCTAATCCTCTCCTAACAAGGCACTTTATGTACTCTTCTCCTCCCACTCATTTTTACAAGTCTGCACTCTCTCTGTCACTCAAGTTTTTTTTTATATTGCGCTTCCCCTCTTCTCCTCTCCCTTTCACACTACTTTTTCTCTCTTCCTCTCTCTATTCGCTGGTAATTTACCCATGTCAATCAAACAGGAAACCATCCGGTTGGGGCAGAAGGTCAGTGCCATTACCTCCTCACTGTCTCCACTATTTACCTTAACATGTGCTATACGAGGGGCGGGTATGAGAGCTCATTTTTTATTTTGATATCACAATGTAACCGTCGACTCAAAATAACACTGAAACAACAAGACTATGTGGTTTATGGTTCCATTAATCAAATCTTAATTTGGGACGGGGGAATGGGAATAGCAAAAAAAACAACCTAGTTTTAATGTCTAATAGTTGTATAAACTAATTGGCTCCTGCCATGCCCTCTACTTCCCATCCTGTGTGTCTCCACCGCCACTCCCAAAGTCATCTCTCCCTGTTTTGTGTCTCTACATGATCGTGTGAGTGGAGACAGGTGTGCTGGTGTCAGAGCAGAGCCCCACCAGCTGCAGCTCGTTCCAAAATCAAGACCTTTAAATACTCAAACTTGACACTTACATGTTGCTACAGCATAGCATCCCGCTCTGTCTGTCTAGCTGTTTATTACTGTATTGATCTAGCTATCCACTTGTCTGATTATCTCTAACTAGACTGTTTTGGTTTCTGCCCTAGTCTTGTCCGCTCTGACTGTGGTCCCAGCCTATTGTCTCATCAATCTTTCTTCCCTTCCCCTACTGACCTTGTCCCAGCCTCAGCTCCTGGTTCCCTAACACTAGCCTGAGCATTCCCTAGCATGTACCCCATCACCCCCTTGACTTTCAATATACATTCTCATTATATTCTCCGTTTCCTGGACAGCTTGCCCTTGGGTTCACCTGTTCCTTCTCACATTAACATTGATCATAATAAATGAAATATATTACACATACCAGTATTTTTATTAATCACAGTAGCATTCTAATACTCTCTTGATGAGGCATTGCAATAAATTAACTACTCTAAGTTGTACAACAAGATAATTGACAGGGGAGCCTGCTTGCTTAACTTTCACCCCAAGATGTTGCCAAAACCAGGTGTATACACAGACACACACACACCGTGACAGTCAAACACGTGCAGATGCCCACAGCCCCCATAGACAACACATGCACGCACCGACACAGCTGTTAGATCAGATGTGGTAAGATTAGGATTAACACACCCTTGAGTCATGTCTGGAACCATTGTGTGTCTCATGACTGTAGACACTCCAGGTCTGATCAGAAACATATGCAGCATGTATACACTGAGACACAAGCAACCAGACAGACAGCAAAACAGCACAAAAGCATTAGAGATGAAGATAGAAGAGATAAAAAATGTATGCAAAGCAAAATGGATATGCACATAAATATATTGGCAGAACATTTAAAGGGACCTGGGGATTAAAGAGGGTCTCTGTTTTATCTGGTGAAAAATATAATAAAGCCAGCTCTTGAATACAGAAGGAGAGCAAACGATCCCAAGTAAGCAACTGAGAGTGAATCTGAGAGGGAGAGAAACCGAAAAAGAAAAGCAAACAGACCGACACAGAGAGGGTTATTCTCTATTCTAACGTCTACCCTTAAGTAATCCCCACTACCTTGCATAGCCATGTATGTGTGTGACCAGACACTGAGACACCTGATATTTGGGTAGTTTGCTGTGGTATTTACGTCAGCCAGGCAGGACTTTCTCATACTACCTTACACGAAACCCGCGTCACAAACCACATCGCCAAGCCGTTAACACTCGCTTCCTCCCCGGGTTGCAATCTACGCACTCCGCGAGTGCAACACATCACACTGCCATCTTTGCCCGGTGTCGCTGCCGTCGCCCTGGCGCAGCAGCCGCTCGAGTAATCTCGGCCGGTGTCGGGGTGGCGTGGCTCTTGTAGGATGGTGCGCGAGGGCCATCTGGGGCGCCCATCTGCGCAACAGCGAGTCCTGTTATGGCACCGGCGCCGGCCCTTAACGACAGGGGCTGGAGTCCCCAGACATCTTGAGTGACGCAGACGCGCCTAAGAATAGGATGTTATTAGAGATGATTAACTCTGTGGCTTAGTTATTCCCTCGGGACGGAGGGAGAGGGATAGGGTGGGACTAAGATAGTGCTTTGTTGTTTACCTGGGGCTTACCTCTAAGGAGAGATGAACAAATGAAGTGACATGACGGCAGGTACAGGATAGTGAGTGTGTGCTAAATGGACACTGGAAAGCCGTTATCCCCATGGATACACAACACAACAGCCAGGTGTGGCCCAAAGTTTTTCTCAAAGAGTCTCACTTCCAAATACATGGGATTGAGGGAGTGAAAGGACATGGACGCCCCACTCACTTATGAAATAATACTAGCAAACCCCCCCATAATGAGTACAGACCAGACGGAAAGACCAGCATCCTGCTCCCACACAGACATATTAGAAAACAACTCAAATGGAATGAATGTATCCAAGGGTAGACTGACTGTTATTCTCCTGCGCCATGCGGAGTGCCCGCAGGGAGGTGTCAGCGCTGATCTCCAGCTGGCACACCAGCACCTTGGCATGACGAATGGTTGGCAGTGCCCGCTGCAGCTCCTCACTTCCCAGTAGCAGGTTGGCACCCGCCACTATCACGATGACGTTCTCACCTGCGGACATGGCACGCAAGACGTGACACATGTGGACAATGGCTATATAAAGATTACTGTGCACGCAAGATCCTTTCGGCAAAAAAAAATTCTGGCAAAGAGACACCAATTTAGCCATATCCTAATTCAGGCAGGTACTGTAAAATATTTAATGTGATTATTCCCACTTAGTCCATTTAACAAAATAAAGGATATTTAACTTCTTATTTATTTTTTTAGTATAGAGAATCTGACAGTATTAACTTGAACATATCTAGCAGGGAATACAAAATTCACAGGTGATTTCATATTGTTTGTCATAACACGCCTTAATTTATCAGACAACAATGTCTTGTAGACAGAAGCGTACATCCACCTTATGAACTCTATCACCTAGTTCTATCATTGGTATTATTTTCAGAAAAGAACAAACCTTTTAAGGTGTCGGAAAGGCTGAGATTATGGTGGAGTGGCTCCCAATGATACTTGGTCAATTCAGATGCACTTAGCTAAAAGCCTTGTGTGTGCGCATGCATGTGTGCATGTTTGTGTATCTACCCCCGTGGATGGATACATTATTTTTAGAGACTATTTTAAATTAATTGAGGGTGAGTGAGTGAGTGAGTGAGTGAGTGAGTGAGTGAGTACGTAAGTGAGTGAGTGAAAAAGAAACTCTCTTTGTGTTTGTACATGCGTGTGTTATTGTCTTTAGTATGTGTAAACCTAATAATCTCAGCAAGGATTTGGTACAGTTTTATCCTGTTTTTACCTGCATCATTGATGATGATGGAGGCAGCACCTGTGGCTGCAACAGAGGTCTGTGTTACATACTCTGCAGTGAGAGACAAGGATATCATATATATTAAGAACCTTCATCACATAACAAAATGTCTACACAAATGTATTGCCAAAAAAAAACTAATGTCTAAGAAAAAAAATAGATCATTTGTTTGGTGATTTATTTGAAAAAGTTTTGCCACAGTAATTCAATATATTTTTACTTAAAAATCATACCTGTATGTACACCATTGTCCTTGAAATTCTGTATGTAGTTGTCTCCAAAGAAGTCTTTACCAACCTTTAAAACATTTTATAATAAAATTATTAAGAAAAAAACTTAGCATGGTCAAACTTTGAAATCTACAACTTTTGAAGATCAGTAAACTCAGGCCTCTATTGGGTTAGATTTTCTTGTGCCCTGCCGGCATACTGGCATTGTGCCGCCGTGGCAAACATGGAGGAGACGTGCGCATGCACACACACACACACACACACACACACACACACACACACACACACACACACACACACACACATATAAAACAAAACAAAGTATACCATACACACACCCCCACACACACACACAAACACTCACACACACACACACACACACACACAGACACAAAAACTTACACACCAACAAAGTGAGTCAGAGAGGCAAGTACATACACATTTATGCATGATAAAACACACATGCACAGGCACACACACACACACACACACACACACACACCCCTCCACACACACACACACACACACAGTGGGAGCTCCTGTACACACACACAGTCAAACACACTGTTTGAGAGGAACCCTGCTTCGGTTTTCATCCCTTTCCGGGTCTTTCATCCACAGCCTTCTCTCCACTTGACATCTCTGCTTGTTTGCCTGTCACCCCATCTCTGCCACCATCCCTTTTGTTCAACAAAATCATTTTCCTTTGTGAAAATCAACGCTTTGGCTGCTCGACGATTTTGATAACTTCATATATGAAGTCCACCGCGCCGGCACACACACACACACACACACAGACAGACTCTCACACTCAAACTCCTGCTTCTCAAAGGCGTCCAGTCCCAGCCCAGCCACAGAGCCCGAGGTGGACTTCCTGCTCTAATGATGTGTTTATTTTCTCTGCTATATATAGAGGTCTCTATGGGACTGCTTATCGGGTTTCCTGTCCCGTCCTGCCTGCGCTACCTCTCAACCCCCGTGTGTGTGTGTGTGTGTGTGTGTGTGTGTGTGTGTGTGTGTGTGTGGGTGTGTGTGTGGGTGTGTGAGAGAGAGAGAGTAAGTCTCCGTGTGTGTATGCGTATTAGGTAGCAGGTGCCTGTGTCAGATCAGTGAGAAGGATTGGGAAACCGCCACAACATAGCAGAAGGGTTACCTCACCCTCTCACACATTCACACAAACACACATTCTCTCTCTCACACACACACACACACATACGTACACATATACACCACCATTTGAAAAGGAATTGCAATGGTACTCGTTTGCATCGTCCGTTGTAGTGTAGGTCGACCTTAACCGAGCTGACCGAGGCGTCACTCAGCTGCTTTCAGCTCCCACTCAGCTACCACTGCTTTCTCACACAAGTCCTGTCCAATCGGGACGGAGTGGCTTAATGGACTGGCTCCACCTCTGTTCAGTCCAGACCTGTTGGCTCCACGTGGCTCATTCCATCCCTCTCAGCTCAGATCAATGGTGGAGATGGTGGTTCACTGGACTCCCTCCAGCCCCAGACAGTTTGGTTTGTTCTGTTTCAGCCAAGGTCTTCTGAGCGTTGACATTGAGAAGTCCAGTGAATTCCTTTGTTCAGACCGAGCACAGCGCTTAGAGACGGATGGATTTTTGTGTGAACTGAGGCGAGTATGCAGACGTTTCGTACCGGAGTTGGCGTGGGACGATTTGCCTGCCTGTCCGTTCCTCCGTCTCTTCCTCTCTGTGCTTCGTTTATTCTTATTACTCTCTCTCCCTCTCTCTCTCTCTCTCTCTCTCTCTCTCTCTCTCTCTCTCTCTCTCTCTCTCTACCTCTCTCTTTCACACACACGCACACACATCAAACGTGGTATCACTACCCATCTTAGGCCCGTCAGCCTCGTCTCCTCTCTGCCTCCCTCCCGGGCCACCCCACACGGCCCCGGGGTCACCACCCCCACACCACCCCCCCCCCCCCCCTCATCTCAGTCCTTGACGCGGGCCCTGCTCTTTACGGCGCCACACGGAACTCAACGCCGGTTCTGGTTTCATCGACTCTTGGTCAAGGGAGCGAGAGTGGGACATGGGTGGACGTCAGATGTTCCCTCCGTGATGTTTTTTTTTCTTGTCCTCCCCGTGTTCCACTGGGTCAGAGGTGTTCTTCGTCACCTTCCAGGCTGTTCTCTGGAAGGCGTGGGATGTGCACAGGGATGTGGGGAAATACTGTCGTGTGTGTGAGTGTGTTGGTTTGCGTTTGACGATTCTCGTGGGGATGTCCGTATCTCCAACACAAACAAGCCGACCGGGGATTGTGTGTATTCCCTTCACCACACAGATACGTCCTTATGGAAACCGTGGCACATACAGTGTGTGTGTGTCTGTGTGTGTGTGTGTGGGGGGGGGGGGTTGTCTGTGTGTACATGTGCTCTATGTGGGTGTGCCTGTTTGTATTCCTTTGTTACACAAGCTGGATTAGCTTGTCAATATGTCACCGGTTATTCGTCTAAAATTGTTCCTCCCCACGTCTGTCTCATCCCCTTTTTCTGGCTATACATTCTCCCCCACTTTCTTCGCCCTGTTATGTTTCTATCTTCTATCCCTCTTGTCTTTCCGTCACCACCCTCTTTCCTGTCCTCTCCATCCCGTCTGCGTGGTCCCCGGCTCCCCCAGGCCGGCCAACCTCCTCCTGGACCGGAGCAGTGCGGAGGTGCCCCCGCTGGACACCATGGGGGACTGGCTGGACGGCATGAGGACGCTGCCCTGCAAGGAGGCCTTCTCTGGGGTCAGCTACAGCTCCTGTGACACGCTGGCCAAGACCTCCGCAGAGTAAGACGCACCCTTCCCCTCCTCACTGTGGCGACGTCCTGTAGGCTGAAGACAGAGAGGGGGAGGGAGGGACGGAGGGAGCATTGAGAATTGTGTTTTTTTCCACAGTGAATTTTGTTGACATCTTGAATCTTCTGTTCATTTCCACAGGTCGATAACATTATTATTTTTCATAACATCATAGTAATGTTTGATTTTTGCAGGGATACAGTCTTTTTGGATGTGACGCCCATCTACGTCTGGAGGATTTGCAACGTTTAGTTAGAGTTTTTTTTTTTTCTCCAACAGAGGCAGATGACTCACAGTTTGGGTGTAATTTCTAGACTCTAAAACAAGCTCCCGGCGTCAATTCCCTGGAGGGGAAAAACAATGCGCTTACCAATCCTTTCCCTTTGGCGTTCCCCACAGTTACACTCCTACACTACGTTCACACTTCATCCCAACCCCCCTCAGGAATGCAGGCGCACAGAAAGCCGCCATTTCAGGGAAACTTTGAAATAAGCTGTCAATACCTTTTATTCGTTATCTACAAATACAAGTCAAACCCTCAGCTCTGAACTTTGGATGAGTCAGGCCTTAGTCTTAGAACCAAAGCGGGGTTTTCCGTGAGGAGAGGATGTGGCCACACAGCCGAATCAATGACCCACGTCCATGCTATGATTGCAACACCAAAGTCTGTCAACACAGACTCTTATCCCTAGACTTTTTTCCTGGTGTCAACACAGACCCCTGTGAGTGCAGATCTACCAATGGCCTGTGTCCAAGGTCCTAACAGTGATTTACTGTACACTTCCCTGCATCCTTTGGAATGGGCCTCTAAACTAGAAAAGCTTATATCTCTCCTGTGCAACCTTTCCAATTCCTTTCCCCTGGCGTGACTTGGTGGCGGCCCACAGACCTGCCCTGTCTCTCAGGCGGCGTCTCCGTTTACGCTCCCCTCCTGCTTCTCTTCATCTGGAACTTCTGATGGCAGCACAAACACCTGGGCTCAAACCTCGCCCAGCAGTGCTGCTGGCTGGGGCCCGTTTTTACGGGGAAGCGGAGACAAACAGAGAGGGGGCAGACGAGTGTAACGTACACCCTTTTCCTGGACATTCCGAGGGGCACCGGGGTTTCCCTCCGCACTCCCGGGACTGTCGGCCATCCTCAGGGGTAATCCATCACGACAGACCTTTAGCCACGCTCGCTGTTACACAACAACCGCTGACCAGGCGGCGGAGAGGGAGGGATGAGAACACCCAGAGAGAGAGAGACGAGGAAAGGAAAGAAGAAATGGAGAGAGGCCACACAGGGAAGAGGAGATGGATGAAGATGCGGCAACCGAGTGAGAGAGAGAGAGAGAGAGAGAGAGAGAGAGAGAGAGAGAGACGGGGGACTTTGTGGCAGGGAAAAGGAGATCCGAGAAGGGGGGGGCACTAAGAGAAGGAAAACCAAAGAGAACGAGAGAGGGAGAGACGACATATAAGAGACT
>JAVQJS010100753.1:0-26941 GCA_036024795.1 Galaxias rostratus
AGAGAGAGAGAGAGAGAGAGAGAGAGAGAGAGAGAGAGAGAGAGAGAGAGAGAGAGAGAGAGACGGGTCAATCTAGATAGAAGTGCGGCTGGTCACCTCGGTGTGGCTAGGGCACTATATCACTGTCTGGCTTGCTGTCCACCTGAGAGGATTGCTTCCATTTATAGTGTTCCCTGACTGTCTAAAGGGGAGAAGGTCCTAACATCTAAAGCTGGCCTGGCCACCCATCTCTGGGCCAGTGAAGTGGTTTATGAATGATGATGTGCAAATCATCATGGTTCCGTGGTGGGAATATTTAACTTATTTGGGATTCCTGTTTTGTACTGAATCATCGGGGTGATCTATAGAGTCTCGAGGATATTTTTGTCTGCTGTTTGGTGCCACATCTTTTGTTGATGGATGGTCGGAAGTTCCCTTCAAGCTATTTTTCTTTCAAGAGCTTTCACCTTCCAGCTTAATGATTTTCCGCTAGGTGGAAATCACCATGTGCACAGAGCCTCGACTAAGCCATAGAGATGTCTTCCACCGAAGGTTCAATAGTACTGACCGAAGTGTCTCCCCGTGATGGCTCCCCTGTTACTTTGAAAGTGTTGGGTTCAGTTGAGCCCGGACCTTACTAATCTCCTAGATCCAATAATGTCACACATGCCCACGGTTCATGTATAACACATACACACGCATGCATGCACACACACACACACACACACACACACACACACACACACACACACACAGGCGCACACACAACACACACACACACACATGTTCACACAAAAAATGACACACACCCACCCCCACACACACACACACACACACACACACACACACACACACACACAAACACACACACACAGGACAACCTTGGTATGGACGCAAACAAACACACTTACACACATGCATGCACATAACAGTCCATATGCCTGTCTCTCCATCACCCATCCCCGTCTCCTCCCGCCTGACGGGCAGGCTTAACACACGGAGCATATGGGACGAGAATCCCCCTCCCCCTGCTCCTCTACTACCAAAATTCAGTCTGCATGGGACAGTGGATAACAACACACAACAGAGCTGGTCACCTTGTCTGAAATAATACAATGAAGAGAGTCCATGCTGTGTGGATAGGGTGGGAGGCACTCAGACTTGTCCAATGCCAGCCTGGAATATTTTAGCCACGAGACCCACATTGTTGCACATAGTTCCATGGGTCAGATTGGCTGGCGGAGGAGCAGAACCCTGTCTCACCGTCTGTCTCCCCAGCCCCGGCAATCTGTCACTGAGTCAGGCGGTGCAGTGGTCTGAATGGAGCTCAGTCAGGTCTGCGCAGTGTTTGTGACGCTGCTGCAGAAAAATGGAGCGGCTGGTCACAGAGACAAGTCCACAGTTGGGTAAGCTATACTGGTGTTTTTTTTATTGGTGTCACATTTTTTGAATGACTAGTATGGATTGCCAGTGGCTCTGTTTGTACCAAGATTAGTCTATCGTTTAGAGTCTGGAATGGAAGCTGCAAACTTCTTACCTCTTATCAGAACTAGTGACAATATAATTAGTGATGGGTCTTGAAATGCGTCTCTTTTATAGAGTAGGCGGCGGCAACAGGTTTGATGGATTCATTGGCAGGAAGTATCAAGTCCATGAAAAGATGTGTGTGTGACATATGAATGATGCTTTTATACAAAGGGGTCTAAGAACAACACACCTCTAACATATGGTGTAGTCAACATCGAACACTTTCCGGTAAAAAGTCAAATGCACCTTGTTTCTCTCAGCACGCCAGATGCCACATAAAAGCTCCTTGAAAGAGAGCATGAGATGGACAGACCCTTGTGGGCCACATTTGATTCCTGCCTTAATTGCACTTCCTTTCTGGACTTCCTTGTTGACGTGTTTTGACATTCGGCTTGTGTAGTTTGAGGGTTGGGACAGGGGGGGTGGGGGGTCTGGTGTTGCCTCACCTCCCCCTCCAAGGACTTTCAGTCCCAGAGACATGCATTGTGAGAGCCACAATGGTGAAAGACTACCCATTATTTTTAGGATCATACTCTGCCCCAAAGTTGTCATAGTACATATTGATCAAGGGAGATCTAGCCATGTGCCATTTCATTGGGAAGGCTTTATTTAGAGTATGTACGTTTCAATTTCTGGCAATAAATACAATTTTGATTTTCAAATTTTGTTTTTTTCCAAGGAGTAAGGTCTACCTGCCAGTCAATCACCTTGCGTGCAAACTGCTAGGAAAAATACAGCCCCCCCCCCCCCTCCCCCAAAAGCAAGCTTGTTACAATTTGTAATCATACACTAGCTAACTGCTGCATGGTGGCGCAGTGGTTAGCACTGTTGCCTCACAGTAAGAAGGTCCCGAGTTTGATCCCCACCTGAGGGCCTTTCTGTGTAGAGCTTGCATGTTCACCCCGTGTTAGCGTGGGTTTCCTCCGGGTGTTCCGGTTTCCTCCCACAGTCCAAAAACATGTAGGTTCATTGGTGACTCTAAATTGTCCATAGGTGTGAATGTGTGTGTGTGAGTTGTATGTCCATGTGTTAGCCCTGCAATGGACTGACAATCTGTCCAGGGTTTACCCTGCATCTTGCCCGAAGTCGGTTGGGATAGGCTCCAGCCCCCCTGTGACCCTGCATAGGATAAGCAGTTCTGATGGATGGATGGACATTAGCTAACTGTATGTCATTACTATGGAAACTGTGATTTGTGTCTCTGCTCATTGTTTGGTGGTGAACCACTCAGTTTTGGAATGTTTACGATTAGACGTTTGGGATTCTTTTGTTTCTCACCACGGAATCAGACAATACAAGTCAGAGCATGCACGGGAATGTATTGGATGTGCCTTTTTCGAGGGATAGGAGCGACCAAAACTCAGGAGGAAGGCTTTGTTGGGTGTTGTGATACAAATTCTTGCATTGCTCTGGAACTATATGCTGCACTTTAGGATTAAATTGCAGTTTTGAATGTTGTATAAAAACAATATAGCTCTTCTCAGCACTTTAAAATTGTGCTCTAGGAAACAAATAAAATATTTTAAATAATTATCACTTCACGCAAAAACATTACTGTCCAGAAATGTACAGATTTGACTATTAAGCCCTATAATAACAAACACTTAACAAGCAATGCATACTCCGTATCTTGGTACATTAAATTAAACAGGAAAACAAAATAGCAATCTCTGTTTTTCCATGTCCTTACTGAATTATGCCATCAAAACAATGCCCAACTAATTAAAGCCCATGACAGTCATACAATACAGCTAGCTAGTTTGCCTGAAAATGCTTACTCACCAGGATTCTCGTCTCAGAGGAAAAAGTGACAAAATCCCTGAATGCTTCCAATTTTAATGACAGTCTTCCCTCGCTTTATCTGTAGAAATACAACATTTGTCCCCTTAAATCTATCTGTGCATTCCCTGCTCTGGCCTGCTGTCCTATCTGACAGTCTCTTTTTTTTTGTCCTGCAACAGCAGCATTTCTTGTTAGATATTTCCCTATTTCAGTGTCAGTGTAAAGACAAGGGAATGCACAAGGGATAAAACACAAGTTAGATTGGTTAGATTAGATTAACATTAGACATTACCATTAGATTATTATTTAAACAATATTACACCCTGCAGAAACTTTCAAGTTTTCAAGTTTTCAAGCCCGTTTCGTCCTCTAACTGGCTTTTGCTTCTTGTGTGAATCCACGATCGGAAAACCACCAGGAAGGGAAATTATCCTTGAAATTCCCATTTGTTTTTTATATATAATACAAATATATAATATGTAATTCAAATATATAATATGTAGTTAAAAAAACTTTTGGTGCTACCGATACATAAGCCATACATTCATTTGACATGATGGCCTTTGAGTTACAACCAATGAATAGCTTTTTTCATCATCCACCCCTGCCTGTGCTCCCTTCTTCTGCAAAGGCCTTTGAGACTTCAAACACTCCGGGAGTGGAATTTGGCCCATGTTGAAGTCATTCCAGCCACTCAACACTCCTGGTGATTTTTAACGGCACCGTCTGTCCCCTCATCAAAGAGGTGTCCGTCCACACTGCCCTGCCCCAACCGCAATACTGGGTGTTAGTGCCTGTGGTATGGAGTAAGTACAAACACAGAGAGCAATGGCACCATTGCTCATCCAACACGGGGCCTTGCAGCCCCAGCTGCATTGTTCATAATTGGACTCCCCAAAACAAGAGTAGCTTCAGCCACCGACCCCCAGACTTCCAGACCCTAACTGCAACCCCCAAACTCCAGCCTCATCCCAGCACGTCCCCTCCCCCAACAATCTAGCCACTCCAAGCCTGGAAACCCTCAGTCTCACATCCATATCCGGCGTAGTGGAAGCAGTACATCGAAGGTGCTCGCCACCCTGCTATTTAACAATGTGGAGGTCGATGGGGTCATGTTCACAGAGGTCGGCAAGGAATGGTCACTTCATTCACATAAAGTATTTTTTGTGTGGATGTGTGACTTTTTGAATGTGTGCACTCAAGCAAAGAAGGACCATGTCTGTTGCATTCTTGTTCTTTTTAAATGATTTTTTTTTCTTAAAGCTCTTTCTAACTCCAACTCTCCTCCTTGGATGGTTCTATCAGCTCTCTGGCCTATCCTCTGACATACTCCCACTAATACCACTTGTCATGCCAATCACTTGCTTCCCCCAAAGTCCATGACCTGGCCTCTTGGTCCCTCCTGCCCCCCGGCTTGCTAGTTGGTCGTGCAGATTAAACCCCTGTGGCGTTTCTGGTGGATGCAGCAGTGCACTGTGCACTGTGTCCAGTCATCAGCCAGGTTGCCCAGTCAGCGGGACAGGCCCCAATCTACCTCTGGATGCGCTGATTGGCCCAGAGAGGAGCCAGATGAGCCCAGACCTGCTCAGACTGCTGGCCAGCCTCTTAGTCAGCCTAGTTTGATGTACAGGCCGCACGCCACCTTGCCAGCCTTATTTGTTTGTTCAATAAAATAACGAGAAGAAAAGACATGGGCTAAGTTAAATTATTATTTTTTGCTTAGGAAGATTCCTGAGGGGAGGGGGGGGGGGTCCTACTGGACTCTACTGGCTACGTTAACTTTGTGTTTGTACCACAGAGGAAACAAATTGAGGGTTTACTTGATGTTTCCTTAATGCTAACAAAATGAATACAGGGCCAGACGTTATTAATTAAATACACAGGTTAGTTTTCCATTTTATTATATTTTGCAGGAATGGGAGTGACCATTGCTAAAAACATAATTTGCATGGTTGTTAATCCTAATTTAATTAATATAACAAATTAAATTCGTATAGGGAGAAAAATTGAGAACCGCTGCTGTAGGCAACTTAACAGCTGTTGTTATTATAAATAAGTTAATACAGTAAGTCCAAGGTTCATGATGTGAAAACACAGCATGTCCAGGTAAGAGTTGAAATTCAAAGATGTTTGCTTGCAGGAGACACAACGTCTGTGTTGTGTCAGGATGAAGGTCAGGGTTCTTCTAGATGCCGTTAGATTAAACTAAGAGTGCGTTTTTGTTCCTGGAGTGAACACAGCTAAAGCTGGTTCTGTCAAAATAGAGGTCACAGATTGGCGCGAGGAGGCACGTGTGGCTTCTATTTCAATCCACATGAAAACACATACACCAATCCATGTTTTCCCTCTTTCTGTTTTGTGTGTGTCTGTGTGTGTGTGTATGTGCAGAATGGAAGAGACTGTGCGGACACTGCTGCAGAATCAGGGGGTCTTGGAGCAGACTGCCATAGACACAGTGGACCTCATGAAGGCCTACAAGGTAACTCATCTCAGCAGCACTATCTCATAGTCCAACTTTATTTTTCTAGATAAATGCTTGACAATGACAAATTATTATTGAAAAAAAACAGAGATAGATTAAACTATACTGTGCCTATGTCTATATGATTGCATATGTTAAAGTCAGGTCCATTATTGATATAACCCCAGCATTTGTAATTAAAGGGTAATTATTTTTAGTTATAAAGTAATTAATTTTTGTAGATCAAGGAGGGAATAAATCGCTGAATTATGCTAATTCACATTGATGCCTAGAGTAAAAAAAATATCATAAGAGTTTATGATCACATTGGTTGGTGTACAGCTCTGTAAAAGCGAGTGATTTGCAATAAGGCCTGCTGGCTGATTAACTGGCTCATCAGGGCTGACCCCAGGAGGGCCCAAGTCTCTCCTTGGAGGGGCATGTAACGTATCGCACCTCTCCATGTACACAGGACAGCTGGCGATTATTCAAATGACAGCATTATAGTAGGGATGATGGTGCAGTGTGTGTGTGTGTGTGTGTGTGTTTGTGTGTGTGTGTGTGTGTGTGTGTGTGTGTCAGATCAACGGCTGTAGAATTAATCACGTTGAGTGGATTATTAAACATGGATTTAGGATCCGGGAGCCGGTAGCTGGGAGGTGGATCTGTGACAACAGTATAACGTTAATGTACCAGCTAAAGTTTACAAATGCATATGCTGTAGACCCATTCATTCCCATCCACACACACCAACACATGTTCAAGAAGATTTTTTAACAGTTTAATTATGGGTAGAAGAGAATGGTTGAAAGTATCCTCTCCTCATGTCTCTTCTATCAATTGATCAGTGGAAGCAGATGGGAAATCAGCAGGGATTAAAGTCAGCCTGGATTGTGGTATTTCAACGGCCAAGATCCACAGGATGTAGAGTTAGGTTTGATAGGCCATGCTGTGGGTGTAATTATAAGAATTTAGGGCTTAACAAATGTATACAAACAATACTAAGCATACATGAAGGCTGGTCCTATAGTGAAGTATTTGACCTGAAAAGCGACAATGGACCAGACCCATCCACAACAAGCAGCGGCTGTTGAATATTATGTTTAGGCGACACTTTCAGATTTATTCAAAAGAATTTTACAACTTATATAAGGTTAGGTGAGGACTTAAACCTGCCTTGCAGGGACACTCTTTTTAATTCCCATATAAAAAAGTGGGACCCAGGGGCTATTTAAAAGTTCTCCCTGTTGCGTTTGGGTGTAAGGCGGGTTCAGCGGTTGCTCTCATCCATCACCGCTGCGGGCCTTGGCTAGGACGGCTGCATTACGACTAACGGCGTCTTCAGGGATGACCAATAACTGTCTGCGGCATGCGGGCAGATGAAAAATGTACAAGTGACACATGGTCATACGTCATACCATAATGGCGGAGTGGATCTGTAGCGTGTATTGAGAGAGTTTTCTATTACTTCATTCAGAGCTCATTGACTAGCAGTTGCTTGTCACTGAAGATGGAAACCCCCAGCCCTGCAACCCCCTAGCGCCTCCATACCTTGGCTTAGAGGTTAAGAGGTAGAAAAAATGGTGGAAAAACTGATTTTGGCCATAATTCTTTATTATGTTACTGTGTTCTTAGTTTAAGTTTTGAAGGGATGAAAGTAAACTGTAAGTGAAGGTACAATGCATGCCATTACTGTCAGCTTTATCTTAAGGATGCCACACATCTCAAGTAGGCTGACTAATAATGATAATAAGTACGTTTTCAATTCCAATAAATAAATCACAATCAGAAAGGAAATTGAGTTGACGTACGAATATACCTTTTCCTGATCTTTTGATCCATTAGTTTTACTTTGTTCGCTGATGTTTACCTTGTTTTACGGTTGTTGATAACAGATTTCTATGTATTGCTGCCTGTTTGGGTGTTATTATCACTGATTTTGGATAATCATAGAGGTTGACATAATCGTTACCATGATTGAGCATGTCTGTCCTGCATGCTCATACACCTTGCTTTACTACGTAAGGGATAGTTTGGGTGTTGTGCGATAAACAAAGCTGTTGGGAATGAGCCTGAAGACAGTCTCTGTAGTCCATCTAAAGTGATGTCACCATGGCTTGACACAGTATTTTGACTTTGTTTGACACAGTATTTTCTTTAACGATAGAAGAAAGGCAAAGATAAAGTGTCTTCTACTCAATTCTACTCTCAGTTTAGAATGTGATTTATGTAAACATCTGAACCAGTTGTGGGCCACACTCCTAGTTTTAGTATAGACCCACATTCGCACGGAATGAGGGAGATGAATCAACTTGATTCCAGCTACCAGGACACAGCCACAACTCCACCCATATGTGGGCCATGCAAAAACGCAAAGGGTGGCCCACAACTAGGCCAGGAGCCAAATACTATCTGGGACTATACCTCTTTTCTGGGCTGACCCCAACTAAGATTATATGAGGCAGAATGATCCAAATAACAAAACACAAAAGAATAGTTGAATTAATGGAGAAAGGGCCTTTCCAAGTTGGCACATTTGTATTACTTATTATAGCACCACCATGAGGTCAGTTGGGATCATCTTTGGTGTGGGAGTAGCGGTTCCCGGTACCAAGCTCATGGGAAATTGAGAAACGTCAGGAAAACAATCTTAGTGTGGAACTAAACAGCAAAAATAACTCTAATGATTTGATATGATCCTTAATGAGGATGTTAGGGACCGTATTTTTCCACATTATTATGAACGTTCATGTCATAACACAAGTGCAGGAACACATTTTGGTATCACAGCTCAAATTCAACCTCTCTACGAACAGGAAAGTTAGAAAACACTCAAGGGGTACAATGACATTGTATGTCTTTTCTTGTCGTTGCATAGTTATATCACAACAGAGCACTCTTCCTCTCTCTCCCCTCTCTAGGGTGCTCTCACTTGCACTCACACACATACACACACCTAATTGTACTTTTCACTGTCAGGAATCAGAGAACCTTCTGATCCAAACACGGCACAGTCCTGGCACGCCTAAGGGACATCACAACCCTGATCATTCCATTGCTTTTCATTTCCGTCGCCATGCTTTACAAGCACAGTTGGATTACGAGGGCAGGAATGTGGGAGGAAGGCGAGAGAGGTAGTGTAGGGACTAAAGTGAAGAAGGAGACAGGGGGTGGGGCGAAAGTCAGCTGCAGGAGATGGGAGAAAAAGTGGGGGGATAAGGGGCGATTGGAAGGGAGGGGCAAGGTTGGGTTTGGGATCCCCTGCTGCAGATGGGAGCCCTCAAGGTTGCAGCCAGTCTTTGGAAAAACAAGTGAAACACGATTAGGGATTAAGGGATGTTGTTATGCCTAGTTGTTGAAATTCTCTTCTTCTCCCCTTTTCTTTTTCTCTTACACATTTCATTCATCTACCTTTGTGCATGTCTATCTGTCTCACTGGTCTGGATTGGTCTTGATTGTTTCTCTTGCACACCTTTTGCCATATTGTTCTATCCATTTCCCTGTCCTGTCATGTCTTGTGGTGTTCCCTCATCCTATTAATTTCCCCCTCCTTCCTCCTCCTACCTTATCCCTCCGTCCTGTTTGTTGTATCTCCCAGGAAAAGCTCTCAGAGGAGATGCTGAAGCACCGTGACAGCCTAGAGAAGAGCCGGCGCAGCCCGCTGGCCAGTGAACCAGCCCCAGCCCTGGGTCCACTCCAAGCCCCAGTCCCAATCGACGCCACCCAAGGGGGGGCGGAGGACGACAAAACCAGGCTCCTCCTCGAGCGCCTCCAAACCCTTGAGGTACGGAAACCCAATGATCCTATTATCTCCAAGCCTTTCTTCTTTTCCCGTCCGGTCTGGTCTCGTCGCGTCTCGTCCCGTCTCGACCCCCAGGGCCTCCGGCTGGTACACTTCTTCTTATGTGCACACAAAAACACAGACCAACACACAGACACATACACTCAAATGCACGTTACCACTAGCAAGGCACTACACATAGGTTTAAGCCCTCGACTGAGCCAAAAGGTTATACAGCTTGATTGTGAACATGAAGCTATTACACTCAGGCTTTTCTGAGATCTCCTCAAAAGATTGTGAGCCTGCAACATATTGCAATTAGATCAATTACACTTGGAGACTCATTTCATTGAAATTTCAAGTGGATCCATGAATTGGTTGGCGAGGTGATGAGGAGTGGGTACCGTCTGCTGCAAAGGAAGTCTGCTTTCAAATGCCGGCTTTATTAAGTCAAGAGATCTGTTCTTAAGAAAAAAGGTACTTAGGCAGTGTTTGTATGATAATGGAGTGGTGGAAAGAACAAATTCACCATTCTGGCCACTTTCTTGTCAAAACACACTTCACCTTGGAAGCCCATTAGTGACAAACCTGCAGCAATGATCTACTCTTCTTCATGATATACTTTTAACAAGGACTGTACCCCTTTAACTTCCAAACGACAAGGAGGATCTTAAGCCGGGAAGAAACATCAGAGCTCCCTCCGTGTACGCTGGGGAGGGAGACCGCGTCCACCGGAACGCTATATTTTTAAATGGCTTTATCAAAACGTTAGATGCCGTTTGGTTTCCGAGCCAGCGCTCGGGGTGATGGATGCTCCTTCCCGAAAAGCGGCCGGGACGACGGAGGGGCCGATTCATCACGACCCCGCGCTGTCTCTAAACGCCACTGACGTTAAGTAAGGGGCCGTCCCCCCTTATTCCCCCAGCTCTCCTGATAGGCGGCATTAGTATGGCTGCCACTGCCTCCGCGCAGCAGGACCGGGACAGAAGTTCGTTTCAAAAGCGTAGATTGAATCATATTCCTCTCTGAGGAAATGTTCATTTTCTTGTTTACTGCGGCGGCCCCGTTGACGGTTGTTTTCTATCTCTAGCTCACCTCAATTGGAATGGTGTTAGTGGCCTTATAGAGGGGAGTGCGGTTGGAACTAAACAACTACAGCCCGAAGGGAAGATCTTACACACTCAAACACTGACATGCATATATATTCACTCAATATACGACAAGGACATGCTAATCATGAAATGGAACAACGTTTATCTGAAAGACAAAGAAAGGACACCTTTCACCGCCTATCAAACTTACAATGTGTGACGTATGTAGTCAAAAGGCGATCAATATCCACATAGTTAAGCTCATTATTACATTTCACCTATTTAATTGCACGCCATTAATACTTTTTGGGGCTTGGAAACTATTCGTGCATGTGTGTGATTAAACAAATTCATGAATAAATGTTTTTTTTTTTGTTTTGTCACAACATTTTATCCCTGTGCCTATAACCTTGACTGTTTTGTTACCATTAATGACAATGCAGATTGGCAAAAGGCTTTTAGTGCGCGGTCTGAAATGACTCTGTGTTCAGACTGACGCCTCTGACGCCTGTGTGCTTAACCATTGTCGCAATCTGAAGTAGAAATTCTACAAAATCAAATCGGTTTTCAAGGTGCCCACTAGCTTTTCCATATCCCATTTGGTCGTCAAAGCAAACCATTTCAAAGGAGAATGTGGCTGGCAGTGGGTAAGCTTTAACAGAATATCTACATCAGCAAACATTGGGGCTGTGGAGAGCTGAGACCTGATTAGCTGTGTTTTGTTCCCTGGAAGAGCTGAGAAAGGACTGGGGTTTTAATTACTTACCCTTATGTGTTTTAATCAAGAAGCCCTTTGCTGAGCGCTAGTTAAAGGCCAGAGTTCAAAGAGCGGCGGTGGAATTTCAGAGAAGCTGACAGCATCTAATATGGCCAGTCCGCTATTGACAAACGAGAACAACCAAAGATCGATAATTCGTCTCTCCCCCCACCTTTGCACACACAAAGAAAGGGTGAGGGAATAATGCTACACAAGGAAAAAACTGATGCCTGCGTTGGACACGGACGTTTGCGTGCTTTCGAAGTTCAGCATTGTATTCTCGATCACCTTGACCTTTTAAAGGGGATTCTTGTTATTGTTGTTGGTGTTCCTGGTTCCATGTAACCTTTTTGCTAGCTAACCGTGGGTTCTCCACTACTCTGCCTTAATCATTTACTTTTTGAGTTGTTTTGAAACATTGAACCTTGGGTCTGAAATGCTCACGCACTTCCTTTCATATATAGGAAGGTGATTTGGTGGCAGTTGTGTAAAATGTATCTGTTTATCATTTTTGCCCCAGATATTGATGTGGTATTTGCTTAATTTCGGTGTTTCAATCTTTAGACCAATTTTTTTTTTATATTCTCAGCAGAACATTTGTGTCTAAGAGACCCGACAACAGTGTGTAGCTCTGTTTCGTCTTTTGTCTCCTAGGAAAAGAACTCAGCCCTGGCTCTGGAGAATGAGACTCAGAGGGAACAGTATGAATGCTGCCTGGATGAGGTACGTGGCATCCCCTTCAACACCTTCATTCGATCAGCCAAGCATCAGGAACTATTACTTATGGTGCAGATCAAAGTTCGAAGTGTTTTATTTGTCAAGTGCACAGTATAATACAGGATCATTCTGAGCAAAGACATTCTTATGACATGGCAGGTAGCAACTACGTAGAACAGAGCCAACATATCCATCACTTTCACTATCCAACACATAAACTAAATTTCTACACCTGATAGATGTCGGGGGGACACATGCAGATGCAGCTATCGTGTTCTGACCCGAGGGACTCAAATATTAGAGACGCACAAGCTGGTCTACTCAGAAAGCCTGTCTGTCTGCTGTGTCACTCAGTGAACTACTGCTTCAGGGTGGGGTGACAAGGGTATACAGACTGCACTACCCAGGGTGCCTGCTGAATGTCTTCCCAGAGAGAGAGAGAAAGACAGCAAGGGACGTAGAGAGGACTGAAAGGATCAGAGAGGAGAGGGGGGAGAGACGTTATCCGGAGGGAGCCAAAATAGCAAGCGAATGGAAAGCAAAAGAAAATGGAGCAAGGTCAGGGATGGAGATGATACACAGTAAGAGAAAGAGAAAAAATGCTGGAAGGCGAGATGGAGGGTGAAGATTAAAGAAGCGAGAGGCAGAAACAGAGAAAGGGAGAGAAAATCTGACATCTTGTTATTCCCTGTTACCCCTAGACGACTGCGTTTGGGAGATGTCTGTGTGGTTCCTCTCATTGAATATATACACTACCGTACCTCAGTGCCCGGGGATGCAGCACAGCCCGGCCTAAATCTCTTTTCCAGGGCCCTGCCCACAGTAAGACATGGCTGCTGAGTTGTCCTCATGGCTCTGTGCCTGTTTTCCTGTGTGGCCTCCTCATCCTCTTCACTCGACTGCAGGGAACACACTAATGATCAAGCTCTCTTGACGCCAGCCAGTGTGTGCGCTGCTGCCCTGGAAGGCATTTTCGGAGAAATTGCTGAAATTAGATGGAGAGCTGAGGAAGACACAGAGATGGCAAGAGAGCCAAAGATAGACAGAATCGTTCATCAGACCTACTCCTCGTTTTTGGGAACTTTTGAACTGATTCATTTGAGAAGGGGCTAACTATTTATTCACCGCATCCTGTCGTTGGCTCAATCTACAATATGCTAATTAACGGACTTTTTACGATTTTGAAAATGTGTTATGTTTTACGTCTGCATTTTTACTCCCCCCTGCCGATCAGTATCACTGCTTGCCAGATCATATAATACTTGGTCTTCCTGAAGAGCGTGGCAGACACCTCTGAGAGAACGCGCGGTTAAGGTCGCATTAATGAGCAATCAATGGGCTTGTAATCGGAGTCGCAAGTCGATGGGCTTTGTGGTCTAAACTCAGGGGTGTGGGGAGCACTGGGAAATAGAACTAATCACAACAGTGATTTAGCCTAGGGCACATATCCCCCCTCAGAATGACGTTCAGCCAAGCAAGCTCAGGCCCTAGTGAAAAGACCATTTAGACCAAGTCAAAACACAAAATACATACATATACACATCCCCACTAACCAGTTGTCCCAAGCCACGTAATGAATCTGATAGATTATAACCCCTGCTGGATTTGAGAGGCACTAAACTTCCACTGTAAACCCAAATATTCACTTTATGATGTGCAGAGTGCCATCTACTTGTTTTCTTAGCAGGCGCTCCACCGCGATCCATTAGCACAGTGCTGTCGAAATGGGGATCAGCCCGAGACATTTAAACATTAGGAAGACACAGCGTGCTCCCAATCGTTTCTGCTCTAACGGCCGCCTCTGGCCCTCCCTGCCATGCCACTGTGGATTTATGAATAGAGAGCACTAAGAATCCGCACACTCTGGCTTACAGAGAGACAGGGAGAGAAGACACAGCGAGGGAGAAAAGGAGAAGAAAGGGGAAGTTAAAGATGGGATGGGAGAGTAGGGACAGGGGTATGTTTGTGTGAGCGAGGGAGAAATGGAGAGAGAGACAACCGCTAGAGATTTATTTGTGCGTGTTCAATAGAGCTGGAGATAATTTTGTAATTGGCTCGCTCTGTTGTACATCATGGAAGGAAATGCAACACCAGTTCTATGGTAAAGTATAGAAGCCTACAAGAATCAAACGGTTCCAAGTGGGCTCAACTCTCCTGGCACTGTCGATCAGTGACTAGTAACTGTTATATCACACAGGTTTCTATGCAATACATCACTCTGTATCACTCTCACCTTTCTCCTCTCTTAGGTTGCCAACCAAGTGGTGCAGGCGCTTCTAACGCAAAAGGTTTGTTTATTTAAGAACATTTTTGTACTACACATATAAATCTGAATCTTTCTTCTCAGAAGCCCAATACAGAATTATACGTGATCTTAGATTCATAGTTTGCACTGGAACCCGCATCATTTTAGTTTGAACAATTGGTCTACTAACCATGCCATTTTGAATAATTAAATGTCTTGCATTTCCTGCTTAAGGATCTGAGGGAGGAGTGTTTGAAGTTACGCACACGGGTTTTTGATCTAGAGCAGCAGAACCGGACCCTGAGTGTTCTGTTTCAGCAGAAGGTTCGACCAGCCTCAGACTTGTTACTCCAGGTGAGCCGAGCTGTGCCACTCAAATTGAGTGAAAGAAGGGCCTTTGCAATCTCTAATGTCGTTGATATTGGTAACAGAATGAGTGTTTATTATTAGAATCTGAAAGGCGTTCATTCTTTTTTTTTTTACCTCAATGAAGCAAATGGGCTTTGTAAAAAACTATATTGGCATGTGTAGCAGGAAGTCCCAGCTGAGTTCTTTGCACTTGTGACATTGGTCGTGAAACAGGGTTTCTTAGCTGTGAGAAATGTAGACTTCAATGCCCTTAAGATTTATGATTCAATATTTGCCACACAGACATTTCTGATAAGCAATTGGGAGAAAGAGGGATAATTGATGATCATGAGAGGGCCAAGGGAGCATATATACTTACATGTTGTAGTATATACAATACAATTGTGCTAATTATGTTGTTTAAACAGAATAGATAGAAGACAATGCAAAATCTCTGGGATATTGAATTGCTGGTTTTAAGACTAGACTTCGCAGAGTGGTTTAATGATTGCCTGCGAGCGTGTTATTTTCCCTCACTGAATCTGAACATTTACAAGTATCTGTAATTGAATGCACTGTGGGGTTCCCTTGGAGGTATCTTTTCTCTGATGAAGAATCACTGCTCTACCGAATATATAACTAGACATGCACACGAGGAGCATCAGTAGCGTTTGTTTTACTCCCCTCAAACTTCCTCGTTCCCCCAAGTGTTGCACAAAAGGCTTCTTGTCCTGAAATGGCAATGACTCGGTGTGCAACGTACTTACTCAGAGCTTATGTACTGACACACTGGTTGCAGCTGACTCATTCATTATTGGAAATGAATTGGCTAAGTTAACGCCAGTCTATGAAGCTTTGATTAAAATGAAGCAGACATTATCTGGCCTCTAAAGGTGTTGTAGATATGTCTATTTCCTCACAGAAATTTTCGTAGTTGTGAGTCTATTGTAAATGTGTGACATTTATCAAGAAATGTACACGTTAAAAAGTGCACAAAATATTGTGTTCACTGTCTTTCTTTTAGCATATAGCCAATATCAGCATTTTTAATCAGAAAAAGCTTTTTATGTGTTAATAAGCTGCATATATGAGGGTCTATGTGAGTTTGAGTTTGAATATATGAGTCAGAAACTACCTTAAATATCTGTGATGAATCGGGTAATACACGAGAACTCTGAGGGTGAAGTCCCATTCGGTATGTTTCTGGACAGGTGTGTGGGTCCATTTTTGTTATTATGGGTGTTTTGTTTGTTTGCGCGTGCATGTTTGTGTGTGACAATGTGTTTGTGTGTGGCTGTGTCCTCGCTTTCTTTGTCCTTGAATGCCTCCCGTTGTCAGGCGCAGTGTTCTCTAAACCCGTCCTGTCCACCCCATCTCAAGTCCCCACCCCTGTCCGAACCCCACCATCCCTCTTCTCCGTGGCCCTGTGACACTATCGACTGAATCCTTGATGAGTGTGCTGAGGGGGCGAAATCCTGCACCCTATGATAAGATCAACCCCCTCCCCATGACACTCAAGCCACTCCCACCCCTAGTGGACCGACACAGAGAAGGGGAGATATGGCTGTTATTGAGAGTGTGGAGATATATGGGATGCAGAGATAGAGAGAGAGACATTGACTGGGGCCGGCTGTATGGCAAACAGGAGTGGACATCTGGTACTTAAAGACCGTCCTATCAAAACGAGGCCAGACTGAAACTGAGCAGGGTGCGAGTACGGTTACCGACCCATTACTTGATTTTCTGAGAAGATAAAACATGTTTTAACACTGTGCATTCTATTTTCCACATAGTACATCTTCAACTTATTCAATGACATTTATACATTTTCTGGAAGTTTTATTAGTGCTTAGGGCCAGCGAACAGATAGTTTTGCTCCCCATCCTTATCAAACTCTGATCTCTCCACACCAAATTAAAGCTTGCCACGTAATCCAAAATGGAAAACTTTGCGACGATAAGCTACATCTCTAAAAAATTTCCTAAAATTACAGCAGTCAAGACTGAGGCCTGGTGGACCAAATGTCTGTCTAACTGTCTGTCTACTTCTTATCTTTGTGGACTAACCTTTTTATTTTCACATGTATACTAATTTCCGTATTGGCAGGGGTTCAAAGCAAAAACAAATAAATAAATACAAGATTTAGAAAAGGTAAAAGACAAGCTTCCAAATAACCCAATTTGTTGAACACAGCTCCTTACACCTGGTCTGTTCAACCTCTATTTTCTAATATGATGTGCCAAATATTGGACACAGATCTGAAGACAGTTATTCTCTTTGAGGCTTCAGGTGTGTTTGCACATCCAAGTTATGACTTGATCCATAGCTTTGCATTGTCTTCTTTCTTATTCTTGAGTCAACACTGAAAATGATTTGCTGTAACCACGGGATTGTTTCAGATTACAGAACCTCCTGTCAGTCAAAATGGTCAAATTAGCTAATTTTATGGAAATTTCTTTGCACATTTCTGAGCCTGTGAATGCTGTCCTGCTTTAGGGGTGAATGGGGCCGCAAGTATTTTCAACCAAAAACTTAGAAAGCTTATCTGTGTTACAAGGATACATTGACATGTTTGCCTTGGTTCTTTGTGCATTGGTAAAATGTGGACATTATCTTTATATTTTTATTATAGAGTATAATTTGATCATCATATTCATGTATTGGTTAAGACTAAAATTAAGATGCAGATGCAGAAAATTGAGTATGATGAAATAAAATGTATTTCTTTATCACATTTCATTTTCAATTCAATGTGCTTTATATTAGCCAAACAAGACATGGAAAGAAATTGGAAAAGTTCTAAGAAATAATACTAGACGCAAACCAATTCTAAAAGCAATACCTACGCTTGCAATTATAAGATACTTTTCACAGCAGTACTGCACATTTCTATTAGTTCTGAATTGTCAAAAGGCCAATTTAGCGATTCCATAAACCTCAAATCCTGGTACCCCCCACCACCTCTGCGGTCTGATGACACCAAGGCTGGGAACCTCTGTATGCAGCTAAAGCAAAAATACAGTGTCAAAGACAAGTTGTTTGGAGTCTGTGCTGAAATGTTCAAAGCTACTAATACTTGAAGAATTGAATGTTTATTGTCTTCCGATTTTGCCCAATGTGGTTGTACCGACCATGTTACGCAAGGCATGGATTTCAAAAGTCTATATCATTCAAAATGGTAGAGCCATGAACTATAGCCAAAATCATCACTCTAAATAATAAGTTGCCCTCAGAGAGAAATACATCATTTCGCTTCAGTACATTTGCAGCAAAGTATTTCTGAGTTTGGGGAACCAAGTGATAATTGCTTTGGAGAGTAATATGGAAAAATTTCACTTTCTATCCTTCCCCCTGTGAAAATGAGAGCCAAAGAAAAGAACAGACTCAAGAAATAGTGTCGGTCAGAAAATGAATAAAGAATCAAAGAAATCCCTTGCTCCCCAATGCAATTATTCCCACATTAATCTCATTCACTATTTCTAATGGATGACATTAATGACTTTGAGGAGCATGGAAGAGTGGCCTGCAATGGGCTGCTTTAAGGAGATATCCAGTTGGTTTTATATATGTGGGAAAATACAGCTCAAGCATAAGAGTGAGATTTGTAAGAAAATAACTGATCTTTTCTCTGTGCTCAGTTCTTCTTGGTACATTTAATTCGAGGACAAAATTATTTTTGCAAAATTATTAGGCACTGTGAGGCACAAATCAAACATGTCTTTCCCTCTTTCAAGTTATATTTATATGGGTGTGCATGCAGTGCTGTGTTTGCAGAAAAAAAAAGTGATAAAAACACTCATTGTTGACAATGATTAGAATGTGTGTCCTGCATTTGCTTTTTAGAAACTTCATTCCAGGATCATGGATCTATCGGCTGCCGATTTGCTGCTGGACCCAGAGAGGAGCAAGGGATTTCTGATTACCAGAAACACAGACTCTCCAACTCATGTAAGAACAGGGAACATTCTAAGGCTGGTTTGAATACCAATTGACATATTTATAGAACTATTGAAAGCTCTCCACAAGATCTTGGCCTGAACCTAACTTGCGCTGTGACCTTTCCAGAACGAGTGGGAATCATTTAAAACCACCACAATGTTTTCGTGTTGGAATGGGAACAACGCGGGGGTACTGTGGGTGAGACGCATATGATGCTCAGGGAGAAATCATTACAGAAGATTATAATACAAGGCAAACTATTTGGAGAAGTGACCTGATGCACTCGGCAATAGGAGCTGGCAGGATCGCCTGGCACTAAAAGGGATAACTCCTTGTCATATTACCAGAAAGGCATCGATTGAGGCCAGGCCTCTGTTCAAATGACTCCCTAGGACAGGATCGTACATTAGTCATCTTATATATTATGCATTAAGGCATTCAGGGGAATGAACTGCGCTGCTTTTTAACCTTTTTTGCGTCTTGAGAACTCCAAGCACCAATTGTTGGCATGCTAGACCGGAAGCTAAAAGCAAAAGGGAAGCAGAAGATAATAGGGTAAATGGCAATATATAACACATTATCTAGAAACAATTCCAAACTGAGGGAAATCATAACCGTACAGAGAATGAATAATGTGTATACACAGTGGATCTGAAAAATATGAACTTTTCATGACAAACAAATGCTGCTTGTTTTGCAAACACATTGGGTAACAGTTGTTGTTGAAATGATTACATCGGGGGCTAATAATTTAAAATATGGTTGAATCATAGATCTATTAACTCTTGGACAATGATTATGTGTGTACAAAGTGCAGACTTCCAGGCGATGTGAAATACATTTGTTAATTGTTTTGTGAATGTTGGCAAATCAATGCCAGACAGCTGCAACCAATAACATTACTGAACCTTTACATTATGGTTATTTAATCTGACCTATAAGACAATGGTGTTTTTACACACTTGCCATTGGTCCTGTAGCAGCCTTTTTGTGTTCTGGACCTTCCATTTTCCCTTGGTCTACAGCATATGTCACTGCAACAGGGCTCAGTAATCTGGGTTTTAGAGCCAACATCTATCCAAACTGCAAACGTTTTAATCCAAAACTTGATGCTGAGCCAATCCTAAACCCCTTACCTGCCCTATATCCGAACAGTGTGCATAATTCTAACTACAAATGATGTTGCCCTGCATGTGTGGGAACAAGATGTTTGCATTTTTCTGCCGCTAATCCCTTGTCCTCTTTAACCTCTAAATCAAACCTCCGGCATCCGTTCTATTTCTCCTGCCATAGTTGAGTTGCTCAAAGCAAAAGTGTTCCCAGGTAACCCATTAAAGAGTTGGAAAATACACAATTTTTGTTTTGTATCCAATGTTAGAATGTTACAGAAAATAATGTTGGAATTAAAAGAGTTTGGTTAATTAAGTTAGAAATATATTTTAAACCGACATTGGGAAAGGACACCGTGTACACCTAATTCACATGTTGTGTCCTATAATATCATTCTTCTGTCCTATAATATCATATTATTCTAAAATATATTTTTGTGTCTTTATTTCCTGGCCATACAGGAAGTCCAGCTGAATGGGAAGTCAAGTCTTCCACTGGCCAAGTGTCTGAGCCAGCTCAGCCTGACAGTACCAGGTCCAATGTTTGGTCCACGCAGTAGCTGCAGCAGCAGTGAGCTGTCTCTGTCCAGTGCTTGCAGTGAATATTCCAGTGGGTCTTATACCTGGAATGATGGACGCTCCTGTGGCAAAACGGTACGTCATGCTTGTCTCACTGCTGTTAGTCATTGGAGTTGCTATAAACGTTTTTACTTACAAATTCCTTGTGAAAAACTCCAAGACCAACTGCACTGTTACTTCAAAACAGTTGATGTATTTATGTATTTGTTGTTCATGTATATATATATATATATATATGATCTAACTATGCATCTTATATATACATATATATATATATCTAAGATGCATATTTAGATCATTTTGATAATACATCCAAGTCTCAATGATTAAGTCAAATTGTATTAAATGTTAAAACAGAATATTTTAATCCAAGGCCAATCAAGATTGTGAAATATGAAGAGCAACACTATTGCTACTCATAAGTAACCTAGATACAATAACCGTCAACATTCCAGGTCCAAAAGTGTAATTGCAGCCAAAGCAGCAGCTTGGGAAAATTATCATCATTCATTGCCAATTTTGAGGAGAACAGGGACTCCTTCCAGTTTAATTAGAGAGATGTTTTTGTTTGCAAAATAGCTTGCCCACCATCACACCAAAACGAAAACACTCTCTTGTGAGTTTGATCATCATACATTTCAGTTTATTCCAGTTAATCATTCCGTTTAGACAAAATAAAGTGTAGCATGAAATAACAATACTTCTACAACATCAAACTTGTGAGATTGTGAAAATTAGGTTTTGGAGAAACATTATAATGTGGGTTGTGTTGACTGAACTACATAGCAGTGGGAACTACAGTTTATTAGCATCCCCAGAAAAAAGGTCATGACCTACATGAAAATCCAATATGGTATAATGGGATATACTTTGCAACTCACTGTCTGTCCTTTGCCCTACAGTCCTCGCTGACCTGGGAGAAGAGGTTGAGCCTGGGCTCCTCGGCCCCGAGCAACATCTGCGCACCCCTGGAGGAGCAATTCCCAACGCGCCGCAAGGAAAGTCACATTCTCGAGGGCCTCCGCAAACTCCAGAGGCCGAAGCCCAAGAGTTCCTCCACCTCCCGAGTATCAAAGTCAGGGAATGACAAGGACTGCATGAACTCCAACGAGGGAATCTATTCCCTGGGGATCAAAAGTGGCAGCAAGGACGGGTTGAAGCCTGCATTCATAGGGAGAATGCTTGACCTTCCTGTGGGGCCAGGCGTCAGGAGGCAGATTTCCTATGACTCAGATGACGCAGATGATGAGTCTGTGCATTCCAATCAGAGGGATAGCGTGCCCAGCAGAGACAATTGGTTACACTGCAAGAAGCTGTCTCACAGTATCTCAGACAGCCTTTGCAGCTGGGAGGGGCAACAGGACAATGGTAAGGGGTTGGAGGCTTCTACCAACCCCGAAACCATCCAGGTGGATCCTGGCTATAATAATAAGGACCGGCCAGAGAAACTAGTGAGCTTCCTCAACACTTTACTGTCTAGTGGGCGCATGTCTGCATTTGTCAAGCCCTCGCTGCTACACTTTGAGGTTAGCCCTACTGAGCCAGACTGTCTGCCCCTCCAGCTCTCTGACACAGATGATCCGGACAACGTAATCGCAGAGACCACTAGGACCCGCACGGCAACTAGCCGAACAGCCGAGAAGGATCTCCGGAGGCTATCCCGTGATTCTTCCAAGCTGCCAACCGCCCGTTGTTTAAGGAGGGACCAGGGTCGGACCCAGTCGGCTGACAGGCAACCCAGGTCCTTCAGCCTCCTCAAGTGTGAGCAAAAAGGCACTCAGTCCGAGGAGAGCATCCCGGCTATATTTGATGCGAACGGTGAGCCCATTGAACTCTATGCTCAGCTATCCACCAGTTGTACAGGGGCTCAAAAAGACATTCCAGGTTGCACACTTGGTTCTGAGTATGTAGAACAATCTAATCCGGAGAGGCCAATCAGGCAAAGAGGAGTTAACAGCACTAGGAACATCAATGTATTAGCTTCCCCAGAAAGACCCTCTGAACATCAGAGACAAAATAACAGACCAGGTAGAAGTCAACACGTTAGTACAGAGAGGCAGACAGCTCATGTTACACCGCAGAGGAAACTAATCAAGCCACCCAGTAACAGAGTGAACAAGATCCAGTCTATTCCTCCAACCATCGATGGGGGTAAGGCAGGAGGCTCTAGGATACTCAGTCGGAAGTCACTATCCTGCTCCCCACTAAGGGTGTCCAAGGTTGCAGCAACAGAACCCGGGCATGGCAACAACTCAGGACCTGCGCTGGACAAGTCACCTTCCTCTCCTCCAGTCAAGATGTCCAGGTTTATCAAGATCTCCGCTGGCAGCCCCAAAGCAGTGGCTCACTGCAAGCCTCGGAGCGAGTGGGCCAAAGCCCCACTATCAGGGTCCCCTACCCTTCCTCGCAAGCTGCAAGAGCACATTGACAATGTTGAGCAGCCCACCCGAGACCGCCACTGTGAATCCAACTCCAAGTCTGATCTCAGGTCCCCTTCGCCTCCCCCTCCTCCGGGTCGTACCACCTCTTTACTCATTAGACCAAACTACGACCGGTCACCCCAAGCACTAAAAATGGGTACTCAACCATCCACAACTACCATCACTATGAGGGGGCCGCCCCCAAGTTACCACCCTCCGCCTGTACCAAATACGCCAAACACTTTACCTTGCAAGGGTCAACCACATGCAGATTTAGATGCAGGCTATGGCACTGCAATAGCACCTCAGAAACTGGTCAACAAAGCCAGCCAGCACTTTCAGAAGTCTCCCGGGATGACACCCTCAAAGGGCACCTCAAAGCGGGGTACAGCCAAACACTACCTCCCCTCCACAAATGCAGGGTGCGTCACTGAGCACCCTGACAGCATAATGAAAGTATCTAAGAATATTCCTCCTCCTTACAGCGCACTCAGGGGCTCCTCACTACAAAGCACGTTAGCATACAAAAAGGGGTTGACCCACGGAAGCAATTCTGCTTTGCATAATAACTCTACCAGTTTACCTGTAAACCTACAAGGTGAGTCTCAACAGTGCACATCAAGTCAACAGGATAGCAAGATGGCAAATCCTCAGTCTGAGGCAAACCCTCCTACGTCTATAGCATTAGCCCCAGCAGAAAAAGCCTCTAAAACCCGCATCCCAATGGGTTTTAAGGCTTTTGTCAAATCTCCCCCCTCACACAAGAGTAGCCCTGTCATACCGGGAAAGCACGAGAAGGAGCAAATCAACTCAGTTTCGAGAGAGGCTGTGACCACTAATGCCTCAACCGAGCGAAAAATCTTGCAGCCACCCGGGTATAATATTGATTCACTGCAAGGGGTTTCCATCGTAGAGGGTCAAGATGAGGTGACCCAGGGCAGAGCACGGGGAGGGGACATGCAGGTAGGTACCCTGACAGTGGAGAGGGAGCTTGGCGAGCAGGCAGACGTGGATGCTCCTCTCTTAATGAGATCCATATCGGTCACCACCAAATCTCACCTAAAGCCAGCCCTGGGGATGAACGGCGCTAAAGCCCGGAGTCAGAGCTTCAGCACCAACTACATAGAGAAGCCCAACATCAGCAGTTCAGAAGGGCCAGGGAAGATCGTTCGCACCCAGATCATCACTAACTCCGGTGAGAGGGGGAACTCGCTAACAAGGCAGAGCTCATTTGTTGAGGGCCTTCATATGAGGCCAAATTTAGGGCCAGCCGAGAGCCCGGTCCATGGACCTGGCAAACGGTTGAGTCTCTATGCTGCATTGACGGGCTCCAATAGCCCCCCCATGTTACCAGAGAAACAACCGAGATCAGACACTCAGAGTCAGAGGCTGTCGATGGCAAAGTTGGAAGGCATAGAACCTCTGTCTGTGAAGGAGGCCCAGAGTTTACCACCATCCGACAGGCTCGGGGCCAAGAAGCACAGGAAACCAGGCAAAGTGTTGTCCCACCCACAGTTCCAGCCTCCAACATCTTCCATATATTCCAGCCCTGAGACCCCCCAGAACCAGTTCCAAGCCCAGGCCGGCAAAGTGATCAGTACTAGTAAATTGGAACAACCACAGGGTACTTTCAAGCTTGTGTCACCTGAGGGATCCCTGGAAGAAAATGAAAAACAAGCCAGCCCAACGGCATGCACTATTGAAGAAAAGGTCATGATGGGAATCGAGGAGAATATCCAAAAAGGTCAAGGCCAAGATAAGGTTTTGGGGTCAGAGAGCAAGCAGAAGACGGGGCCTTCGTTAGCTAATTGGTTTGGACTGCGCAAAAGTAAGCTTCCGGCTTTCAACGGGAAGAAAGCTGACTCTCCCAAGGGGAAAGAGGAGAAAAAAGAGTTGAAGATTGGATCTGTGCTGTCTGGAAAGGCGATGAAGATTGACAAGAAGAAGGATAGGAAAAAGAATGACGTTCAAGAACAGATTGTTTTAGATAGCAACAATAAACTGTCTTCTATCATGGACCAGTGCAACATCCAGATGGGTCAGATAGCCAATCAGATACACTGCTCCACGGCTTACATCGGGAAGGACCAGTTTGTGAAAGAGCTCCTTGGCAGGTTGGTGTGACAACAACTAAGACAAATATGACAAACTCAACCATAAGTTTATATTTCAAATGAAAGATATATTTAATTAAAATATGACTTTCATGTTATACATATACTATTAATATGTATTCATATATTTTATTTATTATATCGTCACACTGGCAATCTTTACATAGAAACTAGAACAATATTTTAGAAATCTGTATAATAATATTTTCAATAACCCCGACCCTTTTGAATATATTTATAATTAAATCATTAGAAACATTCAAAAGAGTTTACGAATATGCATTCATACAAATATGTTTATCACAAAGCAACTGTACTCAAACTGAACATCAAAATTTTTTTTTTTTTTTACCTACTGTGAAAAAGTCAAAAACTGATGATACAGGTGTGAGTAAACAAAATGCCCTGCTCTCCATACTCCCATGGGATTTAATATGTGAGAAGTCTTTCTCATTAACATCAGTATCTCTCTTTTATATGTAGTTACCTAATGAGTACCCACGGATAGCAATGTTTACCCCAAACAAAGCACCCCCGAAAAAGCTAGTGCCATGTGTATTGCTTTAATCTTCATTCAATTTGTACATCTACATCATATTTGCTCCTCCATCATTCTATATATCAAGCCGTATTGTGATGGCCAATGGAAGGGACAAGAATAACCAGGGCAAACAGCTGTTGGTTCTGCTTGTGATTTAATTGCGTCGTCTGAGGCATCTTCTAGACTGCAGTCTCATACTTCAGGCGCTTCTCTGCTTGAAATACAAATAACTGTAGTACAGTATCCACTCCAATAAAGTGGTTATACAACCTTGAATTGTATTTGGCAGATTTTTATCATGAGCGGCTACACACATAGATCTCTCAATGAACCCAGAGTTATGATGAGAGGGCCTGGGGGAGGAGCTAACAGGGAAGGAGAAGAGGGAAGAAGGCAAGATACAAAGGCAGCGCATGGGGAGAATCTGAAGAGAATGAGAGATATATGAAAGAACACATAAAAAAGAATTTCAATAGAAAACTAGGAACAAAAGATTCAGTGTGTGTATTCAAGGCAGGCAGCAACCTAGACCGAGCCATCGATTAAAAACCAACAATGGAACAGTGTTCAGTCAAAATTGTGTAGTTTTTGCTATGTAAACATAATAAATAAAACAGGAACCATCATGTATTGATATAGTGTTTGCCTTGAAAACAATCTTTTGTCTGAAGATATTGCCGTGGCGCCTTGCTTTGCATTCAAATCTAGTCCATCTAATTCTATAAACTGTGCACCGTTTCACATTTCTGTGGGTCCCTTAGAACCGCTGCAGTAAAGGGTGACATTGTGGCCCTATCTTCTCCGGGGATCTCCATCCCCAAGAAGCACAGCGAGCTGAAGAAGGAGTTGGAGGTCTGCAGCGATACCACACTGACTGTAAGAGCTGGACTGGAACACACACCACCTCTGATTTCAGGCCCCCTCTGATTTCAGGATATTACCAAGTTTCCTATCCTTTCTACGAGTTCTCTCTCCCACTCTCGCTCCCAATCTTTCTCTGGGCACAAACCCCCCCCCCCCCCCCCCCACACACACACACATACACATACAGACACCATGTTATCTCAGCGCCTTATCCCCAGTAGGTGTAGTATTGATTGAGCTGTTATACGGTGATTCGACCATTTATCCCATTGCTATACCTTCAGCCCTTTCCAGAAGTCAATACTGCTTTATATAGGTCTGGCTGAACGGCAAAGACACACAGCACATAACTAGATACTGGTGTATAGACAAGCAAAGAATCACCTGAACCACCAATATAACATTGTAAAACAGTTGGAGTTAGTCTCTCTCTCTATCTATCTCTCTCTCTCACTCTCTCTTTCGCTCTCCTCTCTCCCTCTCTCTCTCACTCTCTCTCTCTCTCTCTCTCTCTCTCTCTCTCTCTCTCTCTCTCTCTCTCTCTCTCAGCCAAGGCTGAACGCACTGCATATATGTGAGGGTTGTGACGGCATCTGTCCAGTAGAGGGCGCTGCAGGGCTGTGGTGGGGAGACCTGCAGCTGACTAATTACGGATTGACAACAGGTGTGGGGAATCTGTTAATTGGT
>JAVQJS010100780.1:2500-13910 GCA_036024795.1 Galaxias rostratus
CACATGCAGGCAGGCACGCACGCACGCACACACACACACACACGGGAAGATGACTGCCGTTGTTGTGCAAAGTGTTGCTGTTGAGAGTAAACAAACACCAACTGTCTGTCCTCCCCCTGGGATCTCTCAGCTCAGTGCAAAGGTCAACACAGGGGTCAAAAGGTCAAAGGTTTGCCAAGTAGGACGTGTTCCAGGTTGTTCTGCTGATGCGAGCCCAACCTAAAGCATTCCCACACTGGATACTCAAGCAGCACAACACCATCTTAAGAGGAGCTCAATGAACACACAAAGGATACATGAGTTATTACGGCCCTGATAAAACCATGCACTTACACTATGGGTGTGTGTGTTCAGTAGGTGTGTGTGTTCAGTAGGTGTGTGTGTTAGTCGTACTCTCTTTGCGGTTCCCCTTGTGGCGCAGCATGGCTAGCTGCTGGTCCAGTCTCTGCTTCTCCAGCTCCTCGTGGCGTTGTTGCTCCAGCTTCCTCTTCTGCTCCAACTCCTGCTGGCGCTTGGCGGCCAGCAGCTCCTGCTGTTGCTGTGGTAACGGGACAGGGCAGACGGGTTAGTACCTGCACACGCACAACGCAACAGCTTTCTGACCCAAAAAGAAGATTGCAAAATAATAATAACAAGACATTCTATTCTGTTTATTATATTCAACATCACAGCGATCCACTGTCTGTATAGAAATAGATTCTTAATGCTAACTTAGATGTGAAACTCTGTAAGAACATCGTATCAACACATTCTAAGGAGTGAACTTTGAGGATGACAACCTCAGAATGAAACACTCTGTGCCGTGACATGGCATGGGGAACAAGATGGTCAAAAAAAACTGAACTGGTTTAACCCAATAGCTTTATACTGGATCTAATGCTGTTTCAATGGGACTAAACCCAACAGCTTTGTACTGGATCTAATGCTGTTACAATGAGACTAAACCCAACAGCTTTGTACTGGATCTAATGCTATTTGAATGAGACTAAACCTAATAGCTTTATACCGGATCTAATGCTATTTGAATTAGACTAAACCTAATAGCTTTAAACTGGATCTAATGCTGTTACAATAGGACTAAACCCAATAGCTTTGTTCTGGTGCTGTTCCCTAGAAGCCGGGTCTAAAGCCCGACAGGTCCTGGTTCCGTTCCGTCTCTCTACCTTGAGGTGCTCCTGCAGCTGGGCTTCGTGCTGCCGGGTCAGGACCTCGTGCTGCTTCTGGAACTCGGCGAAGAGCAGCTGCTTCTGCAGCTCCTGCTGCTGCTTGAGGAGGAGCAGCTCGTGCTGGAGCTGCTGCTCCCTGAGCCCGGGGTCCGCGGCCTGCCCGCCTCCCCCGGACAGGGGGCCCATCCTGGGGTCCGTGCGCAGGTCCACGGGCCCCCCTCCTCCGGGGCCCCCCTGCTCGCTGCCGGCGGCCCCCACCGGACTCTGCATCCCAGACAGTGAGCTAGTCTTCACCTCCACTGCTGAGACAAGGAGGAGAAAGAGAAGGAGGAGGAGGAAGACGAGGAGGAGGAAGAAAAGGAGGAAGACGAGGAGGAGGAGGAAGAGAAAGAGGAGGAGGAAGAAAAGAAGGAGGAGAAGAGGAAGAAAAAAAGGAGGAAGACGAGGAGGAGGAGGAAGAGAAGAAGGAGGAGGAGGAAGAAAATGAGGAGAAGAGGAGGAGGAGGGGGAGAAAGACGAGGAGGAGGAGAAAGAGAAGAAGGAGGAGGAAGAGGAGGAAGAGAAGAGGAGGAAGAGGAAGAGAAGGAGGAGGAGGAGGAAGAGGTTCAGGTTAGGGTCTACATTGATACATCTCTTGGGGGTGCGTCTGCTGCAGTGAGTGTTCAGCCGTTTGATGGCCCCGTATCCCCTGGTGACAGTGCAGAGACGGACAGGGGGACACAGAACCAGAACCAGAACCAGAGATGGTACCAGTGTTGTCTGATCTTATATGGCGCCTTTATGTCTGTGGGTCTTCAATCCACTGCTGAGCGCAACATGATGGGCTCTGAAAAAAAACTAACCAAAAAAACTACAACTCCCATGACAACACTACACAGCAAAAACAACATTACTACGTCGGACAAAAACGACATTTGGTGGTACTACTGGTAGAACAATCGAACACACACACGCACACACACACGCACACACATGATGGAGACCAGAGTTCTCTGTTAAATAACGTTTGACGTTTGCTGAGACAGTGTGACGTCATTTCATCAATTAGCATCTCTTAGTTACACATGGTGGCATTCGTTTGTCTGTTTGTGTGTGTGTGTGTGTGTGTTTTGTGTTTGCCTTCTGGCGGACAGTATTGAGTGTGTTGTCCTAAGTTGACTGGCAGAACTGTGGATGCGTTCCAACTCCAAAGGACTTCATATCTCCAAACCTTTCTAATTGGGCCAAGCAATTTTTTCACGTTTTACAGTAAAAAGAGTTTTTTGTTCCATTGTAAAACATGCACTTGCTGAATGTACAGTGTATAATGCACAAGACCATTTAAGAACCCGGCTTTGATATGTGCCGAACTAGCACACACAGGTCTACGATGGTCTGTGAGGTTGTATACGCTTATTCATTTATTACCGAATCTCCTGACACTGAAAGGATTGGTTTGTGGTAACATTTCATATATTATGTATTATTTTGCCATTACGTTAAAGGTTAATTGATGTGATTTTTTATAGACACTGAGGCATGAATGCATTGTTTGTCTAGGTTTCACAGTACCAAACAGGACACTAATCTATGAATACGTTACATGCCGTTAAAAACATGATTAAATTCTACTTTGATTATCGAATTTCCTATTGGCAATTCGTGTCCAGACGTGCACTGAAATCTTAGTTAAGATGGGCATTCTGGAGTTTGGCAGTGTAACATTTTGTCTACAGCTGCATGGTTTTAGGCCTAAATACCTGAGCTTTATCAGCACCCAATCAGATTTGGGGGAGTGCAAGGCGGTGGAATCTCAGGCTTATCATAGGCCGAGCGGCGGATCCGTCAGAGTACATTAGCAGCCCAGCATTGTTTACGCTTTGTAGTTTACAATTTGCATTCTGTTTCGGCGCGTGGAGTGAAAATAACCCAAAAACTAAACACCACCTATTGCGGAAAGCCCCGCCATAATAGGATAAAGCACAAGACACATCATCAACAGTTCAGGAGAGTAAAACTGTAATTTCACAGATATTTTCCAGAATCATTACAATCAAACACCTTTTATAAAGTCACAGCATTAAAAGTTCTTCAGAGTAATACTGTTATTTTAGAAGGACTTTTCTCATTCGATTCGGTCTAACACCGTCTTTAAAGTGATACACTACAGGTTTCAGCAAATCACTGTCTTTTGTAAGATATTTGCTAAATTATCGCAACCTAACACTTCCCACAAAGTAATGGCACTGAAAAATGTACAGTGAAACACTTTTATTCCTTGCCAGAACTTGAGCATTTCATCTTCAGCCTTGTTACAGATAGCAATTAGAACAACCTTGCAACCAAACAGGTTCAAAGTGCTCAAACAACACTAGTGAACTACTTCTAAAGATGCAATCTATAAACCCGGACCTAACACACGAAGATTACTATAACAGGCCACAATCGCATTGAATAGGTCGATTATTGTTATTATTTACCCACAACACCTTGCTTCAAATCCAGACCAAAGATGTTTAAACTCTACAATTACAGAGTTTATATGTGAAAGTACACTACATTTATCACTAAGATTTACCTTACAATTAGAAAGAAAAACATTTAATTCTTAGTATGAATATAAACCTTCATAAGAGAGTAAACATTGTTTTACATCTATAACATTTAAGGAAACGGAAGACATACTGTATAGTTTCTATAGTAATCTTGCTGCGAAAAACATTAAGTACATGTAATTTATCATTATTGACATGATGCTTAATTAAAACGAGGGTTAGGTTGCGAATTCAGAGATAAAATTGATTTGATGATTGAACATGGATTGTTGTATAAAATATAAAAACAAAGCAAACCACTGTGAAAATCATTTTAATATTATTATATTATTATTATAAAGTCATTAACTGAGTTATTTTCTGAGAGAATATGAGTGTTTTCCGTTTACAGTTCTGAGTAGAAGGTATATATGATAATGTTAGCATCCCTGAAGGCATCTTCTCTTTTAAAGCCGGTAGTGTTATTAGTAGCCTGTGGCATCGGAGTAGACTTCTTTAAGTCTGAAACACATAGTGGGCTAATTAGTCTTACAATTCTAGGTCGCCGGGTGACACCAGGGAGCAAGGACATCATTAGGTGTGTGTGTGTGTGTGTGTGTCTGCTTTCTTGTGCCTTTGTGCATTGGTGTGGAAGCTGAATGCACAATTTAGAATAGTGTTCATACTATGTCTATTTGAAGGCACTATCTGTATCTGTACAAACCAACTCCGCCTCCGTCTCTCTCTCCCTCCCTTCCGCCCTACCTGTCGTGATGGTGATTAATTCGCTTCATATCGGTCTGCTTGCATGACTTCATCTCCGGAAAGTAGCATTATGCATGCTTGTTGTGCAAACCCCAAAAGCCCCAAACGGGAGGTCAGCTCTGTTTTTGTGGGGAACCTGCAACACGCAGAAGCGTACAGGACATGCAGCCAGTGTTCTAATTAAAGATGTCGAAGCAAAACCTTTTCTGCTTGGCTGGGACATCGGTACCCAGCCTGGCTGCAGCCATAAAATGCTGTGAAATATTTTGAAGCCATCGACTGTTTGTCAGTGGATGTTCACGTGCGAATGATTTGCCCTGACATGTTTAATGTACACCTAAATGTAAGGTTAATGGACTGGCAAGGATGTCACGTGAGTTTAGTTTAATCAGAGACTTTCGCGTAGGCTCCAGGCTTCACTGAATACTTTAAACATGACCTGGACAGAGCAGAATCAAATAAAAACCCTTTTTTACCGTCCCATCTCGAACGGGAAGATTGTCTTTAGCGTCAATGGATGCACACGATGCAGCCGTAAATGACATGGTGCTGGGCTGTATGAAGGCACTGCCGCAGGGCGTTCTCGACGGGTCATCGTTCAAGCGAGATAAATCCGTTTGCTGGGGAAGAGTGTCTCCGGCACGGCTGGCTGTCCGTGACAGCGCTCCGCCCCCCTTCTCCAGACGCCGGCAGCCTGTCTCACATCTGGTCACTCGTGGGACTTGGGGGACAGTCTCCCCCAGACTGTGACCTTGTCAATCCCTGTCTTTTATCAGGCTCCACGCAGACAGAGGGTCCTGTGAGCCAGCCACCAGCATTGACCATGGCTCCGCCAGACGTCAGCCCGTCTACCACCCCCCCCCTCCACTAACCCCCCCCCCCACCACCACCATCCAGCCTCGCCTCGTCCTTCACCACCACAGGGCATTCGAAGAGACGGCCTGTCCTTTATGTCAGTCCACTAGGGGGAAAAGTTCATTGTTTGTTTGAATAAGAGAGTGGCGTGCTAGCTATCTGTTTACCTAGGTGCTGTTGAGAATAGAATTAGATTCACATCATAGATTGCAGCAGATTGTTATCGTTTCGTCTCCCGGGATCTTGCTTTTATCTGGCGTCAAAATCCCTCTAAAACAGTACATACACAGTTACAGGAGACACAGCTACAATGATATGTTTTCCTCTAGATATATCTGTTTGTATATTGTTTAATATCAAACAATTAAAATAGACTATATTTACTGAACCATAGGATTTGTTTATTCTGAACTGCCTAATGCATTGTTTTCAAAACAAACTGTTGATTTGGCCCCTCATCTTTGTCGATATTTGAAAATGCTATTGGCAGTTTCAGGGTTGTATTGGATGTACTCCATTTCCGTGTCAATGTGTTCTGTAAAGTGAATTAAAGGTTGTATAATACATTATACAACTTGCATTAATTCGACCAAGTCGACCTTCACTGACATCCGAATCTGAACACATTGCCTGCTTGCATGGCAAAAGAAATCCTATTACCTTAATGGATAGGACTAATAATAAAACATTACTTCCATCCTGAACGGATTAACAATGATCGCGCGCTCTCCAGAATGCTCAGAGCCGCCTCTCCTACATAAATGCCTTTTTATATACAAAGCCTTTAAGCAACTTTGGTTTGGGCTTGCAGTGCCCTGTGTTTGAGCAGCGAGGGGGAAAGAGGAGAAAAGGGGGGGGGGGGGGGCAGGAAAGATAAGGTGAGAGAAGAAAGGCGCCAGGCTCCTTATGGGCCCAAAAAAAAAAGAAAGAGAAAAAAAGAAAACACGTTGATATGTGCTTACCCCAGCACCTTCCCAGACAGCGCAACATAAGTAGAGTTAATGCATTGTGACACCGCGGAGAACTTTGCGACATTGAAGGGCATGTTTACCGTTAAATTGAGGCCCTCAAAGGTCTAATCGAGCCATAACCGCCGTTGTTATTGCACAGCCACTGTGAGCCAAACAGCCCAGAAACAGTCCTCCATCAAGCTAATAGCACGGACAGCCGGGAAACCACACTGCAAGATGGGCATTGATTCAGTCAGCCTAATTGACAATAGAAACCTAACCTTTACAAGGCTTGCCTTATGCATAAGAAAAAACCCAAGTAACTACCTTAACGTGCTATAAATTAGGTATGCATTTTAACTGCCCTAAACGGCTTTATTTTTTCCTTTGGAATCAATGGGCTTTATTTCCTTCAAAGAAGACTTTAATGTGAGTTTCTTGCGATCCACTATTAGTGGAAGGAATACCCTTAAGAAATACATTCGTCCTGTGCGAATTGCACCGGTTGAGAGGGAGATAGTGCACTGCAGATGAACTCGATTCGTAACGGATTCACTACAATGAGAAATCACCAGAGGTGCACTGAGCAAACCAGGCAAATTATTTTCCATAATGTCTCTTTGAGCTGTAAGCTTTTTTTTTATTTATTTACTATTATTTTTTTTCATCATTGCAGTCAGATAGCCTTAGAACGTAGCCAACATGAGCCTCTTTTGTGGTAAAGACATCACACCAGATAGCAAACAAGGTTTTCTCCATGGAGTGTCAACGTTTAAAGTACTTTATTTGACTGTGTAACATAACACTTTGTTGAATGTTTACCTGAGTATACCTTGAAGCAACAAGTCCCATAAGTGTGTAAATGTAAATCAAATTTGCGCAGAGCCTGTCTATAAGTGAGGAGCTGACATTACATTACATGTTGAGAGAAGTGCATTATAATTCACTTAAATTTACATTGCATGTGATTAACAGGTCAGTGTAGGATAGCAATTCCTTTTGCCCAACCACATCTCTCTCTCTCTCTCTTTATATCTTTCTTGCACTCTCTCTTTTTCTCTCTCTCGCACTGTCTCTTTATCTTTCTCTCTCTCTTCCTCTAGCTAAACTTTCTCCTTTTCTCTGCATAAAGTCCTGTGAATAATTAATCGTCAGCCTAGCGCAGGCCTAAATCACCCTCTGCAAAGGAGGTGAATACCTGGTCTTTCCTTACATTTAAAAAGACTCTGGAATGGCCTCTGGAGGGATGCCAGTCGGCACGATTGGATTATGGATGTGTTACAGAACTCCGTGGAACGTCTAAGTCGAGACATCAGTCCTTCACACCATATTGACTGACAGCGGCCTCAACTTTTCGACACCTCATTCATCAACCTCACTAATGCCACACCCGCAGTTGCAGCTGCTTGGGATTCAGATGGGGGAGTCGGCCAACCTGTGTTGCATGAGAATAAACCTAGGGTGACATTAAGCTACCAGCCTGGGCCTCGGGTTTAAGGTGTGCCAGCGTCTTCATTCATAGAACAGTAATTAAAGGTCCCCTTTAGGCAACGCTAAAGAGAGCTTTGTCTAGGAGTGTGACATTTACCCAGTGTTCAATTCATTAGGTACACCTAGCCATTCAGGCAAATAGTCACCTGGCTGCAATTCAATATTTAAAGCACACAGTGATGGTCGGATGGCTGGCCAGCTGCTGACAGACAGATTAGAACGGAGGAGGTAAAACAGCGATTTAGAATGCGACAGTATGGTCACGCATAGCGCAGTTAAAACAGTAATTGAGAATGTGACAATATGGTCACACATACTGCCGATAAAACACCCACTTAGAATATGACAGTGCAGTCGTGCATACTGCAGAGTTTAGAAAGTCCTCTTCGTGTTAGATGAGCTCACCCCACTAACATTTCAATCAGCCCAGATTGTAGCAGTGAGCTTATTTGTTTGTTTATGGAAAGTTCTGTACTGCCACTGCGGATGGAATTGCCAGGTGCTTTTTGTGCTGAACAACATGACTGTCTACTGTTCGTTCCCATTCAAACGCTGTGAACAGACCCGGGTCCTGGCGCTGTAGTGCCTTATTTACCGGCTCTATGCCCAGGTGGCCCAGCGGGGCTGTGGGCCCGGTGCTGCCTGAACCAGGACCGCAGGTGCTGTGTCCACAGACCCAAACAGGTGGAGGCATATGTGCCACTGCCTGGGATGCAGGAAGGGGTTCGTTTGAGCCAGTTTCCAACTCGCCAGGGTCTGAGTCCTTCACAGGCATGGGGCTCAGCAGGAGAGAGAGAGGAAAGAGAGAGAAAGAGAGAAAGAGAGAAAGAGGCGCCAGGTTGACGCCAACTAATGATGAAATAATCTGGTGAGGCAGCAGCCGATGCCCAGGTCCGATGTGGATTCGCCCGCAGGGGGGAGGTGGCGCTCGCCAGACACTTCCGCTTTATCTCAGCGAGCACATATGGTGCCCCGCGCGTTCTCCTGAGCGTCGGTTTTCCACAGGGTAATGGAGAGGTCATGCGAGCTCAGGGTTATCCGACAGCCGACAAGAAAAGCTAGGCGTGTTCAGAAGGACACAGATCATCCGTCGTGCCACATCGGTCAGGCCGAGTTAGGCTTTGATATAACCGGGCGTGGGGCGGGGTGGCTGGAAGGTGAGGGACATGCCCATTGCGTGCCCTTGTGGATAGGCAGCTCCTGCCGATTCTGACCAAGGCCGCGGGTTGAGATCTCCATTCCACCTCCCACCCCCCTATCATCCCTCAAAGGAGAGGCAATCCTATTAAGCCTCTGCGAGTCACTACAGTCCATTCATTTAAGCCATTCGGCCCCTGTATTTACAGTGACAGGCTACTCACAGGGGAACATCGATTGCGTTGACCCCCCCCTAGGGAGCAACGTCAGGGTGGGAGGAAGGGGGTAGATATTTAGTTTTTGGGCAGTGGACAGCTGTCCTTGAGCATCTTGTCATGGAAGATGCAGACAGGAAAGGTTGGCCTCTCACCTGAGGTTCCAACATAGTCAATTTACATCCACTCTAAAATGTACGTTTGAATTAGTTTGTAAGCTTGACCCCGCAGACCCCTTGTGCTGATTCAAATGCCACCCGCTAATCAATTTTGTTTGCATAATGAGATTTACGATGTTAAACGCAAGTCAAAAGAGAGCCATGTCCAAAAATATCTTCATCAGACGGCGCTGTGTGTGTGTGGGCGGGGGGGTCCGGGGAGGAGGGAATTGGGGGTAGACTGTATTAGGTTGCAGTGGAGACCGTCGGGTTTGCTGCGTGAATAGAACGATAAACCATATTGCGACGCTGTCACTCACCGCCCGTCGGTTTGTTTTTAAGGTCAACGGATATCTCCAGTTTTGCTAACGTGCCTTTCTTTAGTCTTTCTTTACTTTAGATCGATACATAGACAATGAATCAGATAAGTACATCTTACCCATTTCCCTCACTAATTTGCCAGGGTGAAGTCAGTCAAAATACTAAACCGAAATGTCTGCATGACTAACTTTCAGGTCATATGGTTGATTTCTCCACATTAACACAGGGCGTTGGTAAGTAACATGATAATTGGGCATTTTAAAACTGCGATGTTCTCCCTATTGCCGTTAAGCCTGCTTAAACATTCACAGGATTTTCTTTTTAATTCCTCCTTGGCATTTAAATGAGCTCTTCTTTTACCTCACTGTCACATGCAAAAACGTGCTGTGCCTGTGAGAAGAATGTCACACGTAAACTGCAAAAAATCGAGTCCATGGAGACAGTCATATAACACTTACTCAATCATGCAGTGATAGAAATTGTTGCACACAATCAGTGGGAAATAGAGTCTTGCGAATGTCACGAAGCCGTGGCCGTGCAAAGGCATCTATTTTGACACGCATTATCCAGCAGAATCACAAAGAGATTGGTTACAAAAGAACGCATTCCACCAGTGCTGATGTCCCCAAGTAACTTCCTCATCATTTGCTTTCCTTTCATTCCGCTAGTAAATATAGACACCTTTTGATTATTTAATCTCTGTAGCAGAATAAGACCACACTGCTATTAATAATTAAGTAGTGTTCATTATTGTTATTATTATTAATATCATGATAATTATGATTATTATTGATAGCTATTTTTATTCAGCAGCCAGGCAGAGACCTTTTGGTAGTTGTCACATTCTTTAAAATGGCTGTCTGAAAGGCTGGGAGTATCTGTTATTCTGAATTACGGTAGGCAAAGATGTTATAATCTGGTCTGTAAACTACAGATCAGTTTAATTTTGAACTTTGCCACACTTAACAGCCTGTATGCTTTTAAGCCAGGCTCCAAACAAAAAAAACAAAAAAAACTGAAATAAAAAACTTTGAATATAGTTTTGTCTGCAGTGACCATACAAATCTCATGAAAGCATAACATTTCTCAACTTGAAAACAGATGCCATGCTTTCAGCTTTTTCTTGAGCACAAACATGTATAATTCCTCTTCCAAACAACAATAAAAAGAAGCCTGGAGTCCCAGGTCTGAGCCACAGTGACAACACTATACGCATAGAATTTGAATGAGTGAACTGGATGGTAAACCAACTCTAAACTAGCCCGTAGTCAAGGGAAACTAGAAAAACAACAAACAACTTTTGTCCCGGTTTCTATTGGCTCTGGCTAATGCAAAACAAGGAAATCTCAAACTGCTGTTGTGGCCAGTTGACTGTTTTTGGCTTTTCCCTGCAGTTGACGTCATAAGCATTTATTCTTAAGTCTTAAGTCTGAATTGGTATATTTAGCTAGATATCCTCTATATATTTGATTGATACCTACTTTCACTCAACTATATAATCATCCATTACTTCTCTGATCAATAGCAGCAACAGAACGACAGCAACATTTAGTCGGTCACTTAAGTATGTGGGGCGTGAAGCCTTGCTGTTCTCTATCGTTTTCGCTAACCCCTTGACTGGCGCCCACACACACACACACACACACACACACACACACACACACACACACACACACACACACACACACACACACACACACACACGCACGCACACACGCACACACACACACACACACACACAGACACACACAAACAACGTGGTAGGCAGGCAAGCTCTTTAGAGTGTTTGTGTGCAGGCCAGACCTTTAATGTTTTGCACTGCTGGGAACTGTCAAAACC
>JAVQJS010100818.1:0-21011 GCA_036024795.1 Galaxias rostratus
TGCTCCTTCCAGTTCTCTCTTTCTCTCGTGCTCCTTCCAGTTCTCTCTTTCTCTATCTCTTGCTCTCTACCTGTTGAGCTCTTATCTTCCTGTGAGTCCCTTTCATTACCCATGCCCCAAGGCCCTGTTTTTGGGCAGTTGGAGGGTAAAATTAGTGAAGTGAGGAAACAAAAAACAACACGAGAAGTCACTGGATGGAAGCTTTTGTAAAGTAATTGTTTGCATGTTAGAGGAAGAATGCAAAGTTCCAAAATGCTGACATTGACTCATATGTAGCCCCCTCAGTCTGTAGAAGGTTTAGTTATCTCCCTTCGTCTACAGGTCCAGGTCAACCGCAGACTCAAACTCTGGACCAATAGAGTAATTTGTTATTGGCATTCGATTAACTTAATGTTAAAGTTTTTACATTAACTGAGACTTTCAAGATATCGGATCGTGAATGATAAATACTGTGTACAGACTGATACATTGTTGATGTACATTTTGTAATGTATTGAGAACAAAATTATGTAAGACTGGTCAATAGAAACCAACCTCATCAACCTATTGAGGGCGGAATTCAAAATCACTCTTATTTAACTGAAAAGTCAAGAACACAGACTGATCCAACTTACGTAAATTGCATTAAAACAACTCATTCTGTGGCTCATGGTGTGTTTGGCACCTATGTGCCTGTATGTACACATCTGGGCATGCTTCTAATGAGATGGCAGATAGTGTTCTGGTGGATCTCCTTCCAGACCTGGACCTAGGCATCAGTGGCTTCCAGCACAGTATGTGATGCTACTTGGTGGCGTCAGATGTGCCGATACATAACGTCCCAAAGCTGTTCAATTTGATTAATGTCTTGGGAACATGAGGGCCAGTCAATGTAAACAATACCTTCATCATCCACTAACTACACACTCTTGCCACATGAGGCCAGGCATGGCCCTGCACCAGGAAAAACCCAGGGTCCATTACCAGCATAAGGTCTGACAATGAGTCTGAGAATTTCATCCTAGAACCTAACAGCAGTCAGAATACCATTGGCTAGAATGTGGAAATCTGAATATTTAAGAGAGAGGAAAAGAAGATGAAGAAAAGGGTTTATATTTAGCATCATGAAAAATTAGAAGAGGGAAGGGAAATGAAGTAAAGACATACACCTTGTCGGTACTATCGATATAATGCAGCTTACAATAATCAGTATCTTCTTAAATGTTAGTACTGCATATAATTAGTGGCTTGTCTCTCGTGCTTTGTCATCTGTATTTGCCTCTTCTCGCACACACCCACATGTGCACACACACATACAAATACAAGAAAATACTTGTTCTAAGAAAATGCAATAACCTCAGATAGGCAGAGATGGAAATGAATGAAGCCCAATGTAATTGAGAGTTATACAAGCAGGTATCTTTACTTCCAGAGGGTATTCAAGGCCCATAGTGATGCAGAAGTAAAGAAGAAATGATGTCATGCAAAAAACGATTATCGTAAACTTAATTCAATGGCAACTTTCGATCCATCCGTGTGCATAGAGGGAGGATAGACTACTTAGTTGTACATATTGTTTTTAATATTTTTCCACTCTTCACATAAAATGCTATTTGTCACGCTGGGCCCAGGAATAACGTCATGAGTTGTGGTAATTTTCATCATGCTGGTAGATCAAAAAACAATTGCAGGAATGTAAAATGATGTTGCTGTTAGTGGAAAGAGAAGTTGGACTAAGCTCCAATATATTTCAAACGAAGCAATCTTGCTAAGGCTTTCTTCTACTGATCAGTCCTGGCAAATTTTTGGCACATTTTTGATTAAGTGGTACATATCTGACCTAAAATTGTGTACAGATGTTTAGTTGAATGAGTTGAATTTTACAAACAGTATATATTTTAGGTAATGTATATGTATGTACAAGTGACGGCAGTAATGATTTAAAACTACTGTGTTTCCCAAGAGATGAATTAAGAGCTAACTTTGTATTTTCTCTTAAACACAGCTCCGTGAGACAGACGCCAACCTGGGCAAGAGCTCTCGCATTCTTACTGGCATGTTGAGAAGGTAAGAGGTAGGTAGGGACCCTGTTTCTATTGCACTTTTCAAAGATGGTTGTGAACTCTGAACCTATGAACCACATCTGTCATATTTCATTGAGTTTTCATCCAGTATTTCATATTCTAGGAACACCATAAACCATCCATATTGGCTGCTTTATCCATTGAATTAGTATTTAATTATTATCCATCCAAGTAATCATTAGGTGATTATATATTGTACAGAAAAACTGAAATTCAATATGAGAAAAAATATTATTAGGTTTTGATGATTCTACTTTATTTGTCATTAGTGTCGAAAACATCATTATTAATATGTTGTGTTTGCATCTTGTGTATTATGCAGCGGCAAGGGTATTTTGGAGGGACCAAGTGTGAATACTCTCTGCTGTTTGGGTGATGAGGAAGGTCTAATTCCAATATGGATAAAAGGGGTAGACCAGTCAACACCTTTAGTCATTTGCTTGTTTTTTTCAGTAGAAATGCATTCTACATTATTTCTTCAGGTCTTTTCTCGCTTTCTTTTTTATTCTTATAAAAAGACACAATCATTCACATATGCAACAGCCAATACTATACATACAAACACAAGTTTTTTTGTTACTGAATTTATTCAAGCAAGTCAATATCTCCTACACGCTCGTACACACCCACACATGCACATACATACACTCTCAGAAACATGCACCGGCACACAGCTTAATATCTTGTCACATCTCCATTTTATAAAATGCGTCTGCTCACCCGTGACGCCATGGTTATGTTTCCCGTCCTTTCCTTTCTTTTTTCCCTCTATTGACCTACTGTGGTTTTTGATTAAAAGTAATATGTAAATTACACTAGCTGAATGTAAAATCCCGGTCCAGGAAGGAAGTGCCAATTGAAATGGATGCTTCAGTGCTTGCAGACAATTTAGAGCAGTAGCAGGGTGACTGGAGCTGCTGGAGAGAAGGCCCTGGTGGCCTGTGATACCAACTGTAACCAATATTTCTGCATATGTCTCCATTTTGTCATGTCTGATTAGAGGAAAGGGGATGTGAGGAGGGAGGGGTTGGAGGGGCCGAGCTCACCTGGTGTCACCCGTAGCTCTTCCAGCAATCATTCATCATCCTAGACCCCCCTCAACTGCTCCTCTGTCCCACCTTCCCCACAGGCGCTAAAGTAAATAACACACTTATTTCAATATTATCATATTAATGGTCAAGTTCAGCTGTCACTTAATTGGAAGACTTAATCAAACGTAGCATTTTAGCAGCAGCTCCCGTCTTGCTGAGCTCTGGCTCCCCAATGGGCTTCGCCTCTTCTGGTTAGCCTCGCTGAAGCAGGATTTATGAGGCATTTGTGAAGCAGGACAGCTCAGAACGTCCTCCATGTCACTCACCCCTCGATTCACTATTACTCCCTATTTAGTTTTGCTTTTCAGTTTTACATCTTTAAAGTCTTCTGTAAATGGAGAAAGATATTGGGAAACAAAAGCATAGTAAAGCTATTGTGGATGGTTTCACTGAGGTTTTGTACAGTTTAACTTCATTTCATGATTTACCCTCACTCTTAAATGACTCTTGCTTTAAATGATAGGTATATTTTAATGAAACATTGTGAAAATTACAGTTTTGTTTTGTGACATTATCCTGGTTGAATTCCAATATCACACTGGATTGTGTGGTTGTAGTAGAACATGTAACATATATTAGGATTAATTAACAAAACATCCTGGATGGAGGATGCCCACTTCAAAATTCCAATTATGCTTTGGAACCCAAGTCCATTCTAAAATATTGGAGATTGGGGGTGGTTGTAACAAATTTTACTTTTGCTTTCTATTTCACAGTGGTTGTTTGTATTGAAAATCGGCCTCTGGTACGAGTAGAATGAGTTTTAATGGACAGTACATTATTTGTTCTTACATTACAATCATTTAGCAAAAGTTTTTTTCATCAAGAGAAAGTAAAAACCCACATGTCAGGTAGATAAGATATGTGTATCCCGGACCTAATCACCAAGGAAAGAGCTAAGAATGAGCTAACACAAGGTTACAAAAAGGGACTATAGCAAACGTAATATGAACAATTTCTTAGGATAACTTGGCTTGTGCGAAATAAAGTGCACGTCAGATGTGACATTATTACATTTAAGAACCAAAAAGGAGTTGTAACAAGTGAGTATTTAAGTCTCAACGTAAAGTATGCAAGGACATTGCCGTCTTAAAGTTTGTGAGGAGGTCATTCGACCACTTTGGGACAATGGCTGAGAAAAGTTGTGACCAGGTCAGGCCACCCTTTCCAATGAGAGGGCAACAAGGTCACATCCGACAAGAGCAATGGTCAGGACTGGATTTAGGGTCTGAGCATCAACTGTAGTGGAATTAATGAAGTTGAAGACTACACAAGTGTCTAAATTCTGAATGAGCTGGAGGGGTTTGACTGTGCTCACAGTCGACCTAGCTAAGGACTTTCAGTAGTCTGAAACAAGAGCCTGAACTTTGACCGACACAGTGTCTCTGGTAAGGAAGGGCTGTATCCTTTTGATGATGTAGAGAAGGAATCTGTAGGATTTTGTTACTGCCGCAGTGTTAGCTGAGAAGGACAGCTGGTCATCTAGGGTGACCCCAAGGTTCATTGGTGTATTTGAGGAGGAGACCACAGTGTTATCAATGGTGATGGTTAGGTCCTGGAAAGGACAGGACTTCCTGGGGAATAAAGAGGAGTTCTGTCAGGGTTGGGCTTCAGGCAGGCATGCCTGTATGTGTTGCAACACCAGGGTGTCAGAGGGAGGTAAGGAGAACATTGAGCGTCACCCACGTAGCAGTGGTTGGGCAGAGTATCTGTATGTATGACTGCACCATTTGACGTTGCATATAGAGAAAATGAGAGGGCTCAGGACTGAGCCCTGAGGTACCCCAGTCGGGATGCTGCAGTTTTGAGACCAACCTTCTCCACACTAGCTGATATGATCTGCCCGTCAGGTATAACGCAAGCAGACAACATTTACATGCATATTATACACCACCCTTTTCGAAGCGTGTGTGATGCTACGCACCTGCATGCGTCTGTTGAACCATGGCTTAAATTATAGCATTGGTCGATTGGTGTCTCTTGTTAATGAAAAAATATTCATTCAAAAGTGGTTGGCTGCCAGAGTGAGAAATCCCTCAAAATAGTTCAACACAGTGGTGTTGGGGACTCAGCTGCTTCATGTTGTTGGCTCCATGGCATAATGCTTCTTCATTGACGACTAGCTCTCAAAAGAGTCGAGGTTCCTTCTCTACATACAGAAAGTAGAACATAACCAGGATGCCTACCAGCCCACGTCAATTACTTGTAACTGCTATTAGTGAAGTTGGTGTTAGCACGGTTACTTCCATTACTGTTGTGGACGGACAATACCACTGAGATAGCATTTGTGAATCGGCAGGGTAAGACACGCTCCAGGCGATTGCACCATAAAGTGATACAGTTGTGGTTGTGCAGCGCGAGGAAGTTGTCGTTGCTGGGCTGGCTCATATTCTTGGGTATCTCAAGATAAGTGAATACTTTTTTCAAAAGAGTTCTACTTCACATTTAGAAGGAATAATTGCAAGCATTCTGTCTACCTATTTATCGTACATAGAGGTCTCACTGTGAGCTAAATAGCCCCCTGTATGCTGGCTATCACCCTTGCCGAGCATCAATTACACACTCATTAGTACATCTGCCTTGGTTCAAGGAAGTCAATTAACTTAACGTATTTGTGAAAAACGTGTATTTAAAAGCATTCAAAGACCAACAAACAGATCCTGATTAGCAGTTGCTTTGTTAAACTGTTAAAAAAGGGATTTTCAACAATTTGTGTTACTCGTGTGTCAACTTGGGTAATTGGTTGGAATCTACTTAAAGAGCAAGGTCCCAGGGCCAGGAGCTAAGATCTTGTCCCAATATCCTTCTCTCCTACATGCCCCACCATGCCACCACTCCTCAATTACTCAGCGAATGTCGCGGTGGCATTGAAGGGCTTCCACTCATCGTAAATTATTCATCTGTTCAACTGAAGTCCGGAGGGTGTTAATTATATTGTCATGGTCATGGTGATCTCATTAACTTTTAATGGCAATGCTTGTTAGAGGAAGTCATAATATTATTAAAAAGTCATAATTTCAATGACACTTGTGAATAGGCAAAGAACTGTGGAATCTATAGCGTAAAATAAAAAGAACATATTTGAATTAATTTGTGGACAGTACATTGCACTAGGTTCTTTTGTATGAGACCTTTGGGGTACTGTTCTCTTAAATGGTAATATTGAACTGTAAGATCTCTATTAAGGTTCTCATCTTCTCAAATCAAATCTTTCCTGCAACGCACTTTACACATTACATTTTATATAAAGCAATGAAAGGCTTTATATAGATTCTGTGTGTTTGGTCATAACTCCTAAGTCCTGCAGATGGCATTAAACAGGGAGTAGATAAATAGTAATGACTGAAAAGCGGAGCGGCAGACCTTTAGCTACCCTTCACTTACCTCAGCCATGACGCCTCAATACCTCACCTCTCACACCAACACAAAATGTTCCCTGTGACTGCCCAGCTGAGGTATAACTAGGTGCAAGCTTTCCTGCGTGCTGTACTCTAGTCATGCCAGACACACTCACTCTCAGTCACAGTCTCACACAATACTGCATCCTGGCAGTTGGGATGTACCACCAGACCCAGCTCAGACCATTCGGTTTCTGGCAGGACCTGGAAAGGAGGGAGGCACTGTGAAGGGCAAGGGAGTAAGGAGGGGTAGCTGGCGGTGATATGGAGGGGTCTGTACTTGCTGGCGGCTGATCCCACATGCAGGTGGTCGAGTCAGTCGCCAGGCAGATCAAAAAGTCAAACCCTTGGGTGGACTTTCCTTTGAAATGGGAATGGGGCCCAGATATCAGACAGAAAACATAAGCAAGCCCAGGACCGCAGAAGGGCTCCATATTCATGACAGGGGCTGGCAGCAGGGAGGCAGCCGGCATAGACGGAGAGGGGCCACCGGCTTCAGAGGAGGCTGCTCTCGCTCCGGACACTGATTAAGAGATCAGCCTCTAGGCCTTAGCATAAGACGGTACAGTAGCTAGCGCTGCACACGTTAGCATACTAACTTTTTTCAACAAGGATGGTCACATGTACACTATGACTGCAAACTGTAGAAACATGGAGAGTGATTGTTTAGTCAATAGAGTGAAAAAAGGCCCCTCTGTCCGCAACATACAGTTTGTAATATTAGGCTGCTTTCTGTAATATCTTAAGCATCATTTTACCTGTGTACATTGCATAAGTTATTACACTTTTCGTAAGAAGCTAAAGTAATCAGAGGCATTTGTTGCCTTCCGTGATACGTCGTCGCTCTATAGGAGACAAACAGAAACAGCATGGCCTCAAATTTTTGTCCAGGATCCAGTGAAGAAACAGGCCTTATAGAGTGGCGTTTTTGCTTGTTTGTCAGTCCCATTAAACTGAAATTTGTCAGGAAAAGAGAAGATCAAAGCACTTAGCCCCACTGCAGCTTCTACAAAGAGGACCCCTTCTGATGTCGTGAAGATCACCAAGCATCCTTAGTATTGTCCTTCTTACTAATTTTTTTTTAGTTTCATTTTTTAACTCTTTCATTTGCTCATACTCCCCTCAGTCTCAGCTTGGAATATAAACGGTTTGATATGTAGGTCATATAATTCATGTGATTCTACTATACAAGTGTGCTGTGGTGGTATGCAAATGGTTTGGGGTCTTGGGGGCTCTCTTTTAGTCTTGTTTTAGAAGTTGAACAAAAATATTCAATATTATTTTTAATTGAAGCTGAACGATAGATCAAATTACAGTTCAATCTGTGATTTATTTTCTTCTAGATTCTTCTCCCAGTATTTTCTATCCCTGTTGTTTAGTTCATTTCCTTTTTTATGACATTGCGATATAGGAAACGTCTAGTTACAATCACTGGATTTATGTTGGTGAGAGGCTTGAGTAGACCAGTGGTGGGGGGAAAGATGCTCCCTCCCTGTTGAATGTTCTAACTGCATCAGCAATGTACTATGTGAATGCACACACTATTATCCATTTGTTGTTTGATATTTACTCTGTTGGACAAACAGTTTCCCCGCTTCAAGGACAGGCCACTATCTGCCTTCCACTCACTTCCTTGTTGTGTACAGTTGCCATAACAAAACAACACATAGCTTTCTTTCAGTCGACTCACTGAATTTACTCGGTGCTCTTCACCTATAGCTGTGTTGGGTTTTCAGTGCTCTTGGAGCTCACACCGCTCAGATCGCTGTGTCACTGTCACTATCCTTAGATGACAAAAGAACCCTGGGTCAGCAAGGAATGCCCCTGTCACACACACAGCATGTTATGCCACACTGAATCATCACTGGTCTTCTTAGTACTATGTCTTTGAGTCAAGTATTTAATCTTTTGAATCCACTTGTTATTTTAATAATTTTAACATGTCAGATCCTTTGACTTATGAACTCAGGATTTATATACTACAGAAAATAACCTTTATATTGTTGATACCATCATGGCTCTATTTCATAACTTGTGCTTTTACTTCTGGCATACTCTTTTTAAACCTTTTTTTTTGCATTCAATACTTGTGACCTCCAAATGGCTGGCTAGTTTTTTGGAGTGTCTGAATGATGATCAAAGTTGGTTTATTCAACATAATTTGGTCAGTTTGTTAAAGAATGGTACGCATTTTATTCATGCAAACATGTTTGCACTGTGTATTTCCAGTTAGGCACATTCAGAATAGCCAGTGAGGCTGAAATACTCAAATAGCCTAGCTTTATATTCCCAATCCCTAGAGTTGTCTACCAGTCCCAGTGGAGCCTTTTCTCTCTGATCTGCTCTCCTCGTAGCCGCCGATAATTTCGTGTACTACATTTTGTACTCATTTCCTCGCCTCACAATTTATTCAGCCTAGCATGATATCCCTTTTTGAGTTTGCTTCTCCCTCTGGGTCGGCTCTAACTGCTCCCTCTGTGAACTTTCCCCACCCCCTCCATCTCACTCTTCCTGGCAATAGAGCTAAGTGTCAAAGTGTGAATCAGAAGGGACACTCGCGTTTTGCCAGTTACTGAAAAGAGCAGCTGGATTTTGTTTGTGCTTGTGTAGATGTACATAAATGTGCAGCAAATGCTATGTTGGTACAGCAGGGATGCAGACCTCGTTGTTGTAACTGAAAGATTAAGTAGACCTCTTTGGAGCATAGACCTGTTTGAGACCAAGGCATCAAGAAGGGGTGCATTGTGATTCGAGGAAATCTGGGAGCACTGAACGTGAATGGCTGACTTTTACAAACTGGCTTTACTAGAGTTATAGTCGTCGTTTCTCTTGGTCCTGATATAAGTGTATTGATAAGTAAAGAAAGTACAAATTCTGTCAAGTCAGGAAACACTTAGTTATTACAGATGTCCTCTCGGCAGTACAGACCATAATAAAGTCCAACAATTTTCTTAGATAAATTCAAATATTTTGATAGTGACAGTCCATTGGCTTGAAAAAGCGTGCTGCCCTCACGGTGATACATTCTTACTCCTTTTCTTGTTGTCTCAGCCTGAAGAAATAAATCATCATAGTTTTCAAATGCTGTGGGTTTGTGTGTGTTTGTTTGCGGCTGCTGCTGGGACAATGACAGGTTGCGCCGCAGCCTCATTACTAGCTGCTCCCAAGCCAAACAAGGAGAATTGCCACCTCTCTCCCTTTTCTATATCTCTTTCCTTTTTTGTTCTCTCTATCTTTCCTCCACCTCGCCCATTAGTGAGTGCTGATGGGAAGCTATTGCAGAAAGAAATGACACAAACAAGCTTGGGCTGGACAGGAAGGGGTTGTTGACAGTGGCAAAGACATGTTGTTGTTTTATATAAGGAAAGCGGTTGTTTATTAAGGGATGAGACTGGAAACCGGCTGGTAAGGCCCTTTTTTTTTTAATATATTTATGATAGCCAAGTAGCTTAAGACCTAAACTGATTTTGATTAAATCAAGCTCACTGTAATGTATTTATTTCAATTCACCAAATGTTCTTGTTTGATTCATACACGATTGCCAGGGTCCTATTTTTGCAATAGGTTGATGCTTCAATGTAGGATGAGCCTATATCTTACCCCAGAACAGCGGGGTCAGCTCAGTTTGACATTGAGGTGATGGTTTATGCGCCCTCTTTCCCGTACCCTCCTCCTGTCCCTCTGTCTACTCGACAGGCCGTCGCTCCGACGTGCTGACTGGAGATCAGTGGCACTCTGCCCCCTTGAAGTGGCTCCAGGTGTCACTCCAAGGGTACCCGCCCTGTTTGATCTGCCGTTGAGTGCCTGTCGGGACCCAGCACCCTCTGATTCCCCGTCAGAGGGGGAAAAGACGCACTCCCGTCCAAAAGTTCCGCCACTACTTTTGATTGATGGCGAGGGAGGCCTGATGGCAGCAGAATTGACAGCGGTCGGTGACAGATTGGGCAAACTAGTCCAAATGGATCGTGCTCTCCACAGTTCCTTAGAGAACCAGGAACCTGTCTGATTCCCCGTCTGGACCGTACATAGAGGTTGAATTTCAAGCATTCTCAGTGCCAGAACAAAACATCAACCACAGAAACATTCAAATAAAACCAAAAATAATCCTAATTAATGAATGAAATCATTTTTGTAGGTTCTCAAGGGAATTTGCTTGAAAAGAACAAACACTCTAGTTAGGTAATGTAGAGAGAAAAATAGATGTGTGATTTATGTTTTCTGGTCCGTCTTGTTTATTTTTGGATTCCATTCTCCTTTTTTATGGCTCATGATAACTTATTCAGCACCGGCCATTTATTGAGGGGTTGAGCACAGGCGTCCGTCAAGAGAGAAATAATGAGGTGGCGGCAGCAGTCCAGCTCCTTCCACATAGGTTGCGTTCTCCCCCCACCTCACTACTGCCTCCCTCCACCCGCCCATTATCTGCCGATTTAAATAGATAATAGGGGGCCTTCCTCTGGACATTTTAAAGCAATTAGAAACTATCACATTGTCTCTCCACTGGCTGTCTTCCTTCTCAGCATGCCATTGTGCATATGTCTAAGCACGCCCGGAACAGCTGTCCTCTGGAATGTAGAATGCCACTGCATTAGCAGAGAGCGTTTGTGTGGAAAAAGAGTGGAAGAAAGATAAAGTGGTTTGTTCTCATATTTTGTGCAATGCCAACTCCATGTCCATTTTGCATGTCGGGTAACGCGCCACCCTGTGCCATGCTAGGGTATGGCATCGTTGTGCCGTACTGGGTGAACTTGGGTCACCATGTTATCATACGACCTACCATGGCAGTAGGAGATCTGTTTCTTTCATTTTTAGTTCTCTGTAAATGCTTGCCTTTTCATTCACCTGGGCTGCTGTATTTTTCTATTGCTAAAGGAATTATGCCAAGACACTCTTTGTCATGGTCACCTGGGTTAAATGGTCTGGGTTTTTAGGCATAGCCTAGACCGTTGCGCAGCAAGTAGGATTGCTTGTAGTAATTGCTTGATGTGTCTTTGTTGTTTTGTGAAGTTTACAATTGTTCTTTGTGTGTATAATTGTATTACTTAAGTTGTTGTTGGTGTATGTTCAGAGATTGTTTTAGTAAAACTACTGATACACCTGTACCTGTGTCTCGACAATGGAATCATTACAGAACAGGCTACGCTTAGTCTCTGTGCCCACAGAATGTCTTCCCCATGTATTTTTTTACCCTTTGTTGTCTTTATGTTCTAAAATATGTTGCGCCGTGGCTTGTTGCTGTTGTGATCTATATGTCATATGTCCAGTCAGCCACATGTCTCCTATTGCCTTCTTTCTTTCTCGCTCTTCTTTATCAAACCCACCCTAGTAGACCCCCTCCTGGTTGGAGTGTGATTGAGAGATGAGTTGGGGGGGGTCTTGTTCACCAAAGAGCAATATGTCTATTTCAAGATGCTGCCATAAAGCTGTGTGACATAGGTGTGTCCCTTTATCGCAATAGATTGAAAAATTTAACTGAAAAACACGTCCAGGCACATATTGTGCACATCAGGACAGGATAGTTGTGTTTGTCATACTGATCCATGGTTTTATGCTCGTAGTGAGTGAAAAGCGTTCAACCTTGAGAGGTTTTTTACTCAACACAAAACTGGAGGATTTTGAACACAGCAAAGACCGGAAGGCAAATGTCAGAGCTTTTGGTACTGTTCAATGTTGCTTGAATGTGATTTGGCACCTTATAGGTTTGACAGGTATGATTGAACTGCAAAACCTGTAGAGATGTTTTAGTTACATTATTTAGATTTTTTATTGAAGTATTATCTTAATGCAAGGGTCTAATTTATGTTTTACATCGTAAAAAAGCTATTTAATATAATGTCCAGTGGTAGAGTTTAAAATGACTAAAATGATTTTTTTTTTCAAATGACTTTTCTTACCTTCGCCACACTCCTGTAAGTCAGTATCTCTTTTTCCAATCTTTAGTCATCAATGATATTATAGTTTTACTCAGGTGTCAGCAGTAGCTGGTTGTAGTGTACAACTCTATGTATTCTATGTATTAGCTGTACCCCCAATCGACCCATTATCCCTTCAGAAAATGACTCAGTCCATTTAGGCTTGGCCTCTAGATCTTCCCAACATCCTCAGGCGACAGTTAACTATCAACTTTCAATTAACTGAAGTCATCTGCTTGTCAAATCTGTTAGGTCTACATCCAACACACACCATCTAGTTACACACATTGTTCATCCCCTTAACCTTTACAGTGCATCCAGGTGAATCCCCATTGTGCATCAATGCTATCAATACCCTTCTTAGTTTGCGTTGAATCTGGAGACAGTTGTGTGTTAGATGAAAGTGAGGGCAACCGTTTAGGCAGCGGCCCTTCTAATCCAGACCCCCGCCCCCAATTGAGATGCCTGACGTAATGAAAAAAAACATGTGATGTTACACTGTAATTGGCTATGTTTATCCTGCTCTCTGCGTGGAAGAATTTGTCAAGGCAAGTGTGTTCGTTTTTGAGCATTTTGCTGGTGTCTCAATTTAGTCAGCCATTTCCAAGATAAAGGCATACACAGCTGCCACTTGTCCCTCCATTTTATTTAAGCACATCATTCTGTATTTTTTGTTCCTTCAATGCCTTTTAATTCGTTCCCTTGCAACGAAGGAGCTTTTATGTTCTGCCTTTGTGTTCAATATTTTCTTTTCACACTCTTTCTCCCATTCTCACCAGGTTCCGTTGCTCCAATTAATTCTTCGTCTCTAATTGAATAGCCAACTTTGAAAACGTTCTGTATCACTTCGTTTACATCATTTAGGGATGGAATTATCTGCCTAGAAGATGTGGAATTAATAGTACTTTCTTTCTTAACTATCTTCACAGAAAGCACTGTTTTTATTCGATTTCATAAGAATCTTATTAAACCACAGTTTGTAGAGTGAAATGTAAACTTAATGCTACTTCGTCCTTGTACTTTCCTTACATTGCCAATGCCCTGGAAATGTCTGGCAACTGGTATTGCTGGAATGTATCCTTCTGATAAAGGTATTCCAGAGGGAGAGCACATACAAACAATACAACTCTGGTGAGATATCAAGAGTGTGTCCAAAAAGATAAACTCTCGTCCCAATATTCCTTCTCATTCCAATATTACTTCTCATTCATATTTTTTTCCATTGTATATTTGTGATCATGCTATTGTAGCTCTAAAGGAGGTATTGGATTACACCCATGTGACTGGAAAAAATTACCTTTCAGAAAAAAAGACTTACATGAAGAGAAATTGTATAGTCTCTTCCGAATGCATCGGTAAACTTCCAAACCTTTAACAGGCTTCCAAACGGCTTTAACAGGATCAAAAAGAATACGTTCAAATAAATCTTCTTGAGAAGGGATATTAGTGTAAGGAGAAGTAATCTGTTTGACCTGTTTGACTGTTTACATCTCACCAGACACACTGTAGTTTCTATTTCTTCCTTTCCTTGTGAAATGCCTATCAGGAAGGTAGACGCCAGCAATAACGCTCAACGTACATTTTTCATAATGGCCCACTTTCTTGACTGAAAAGTCTTTGTTTTTTGTCAGGAAGAAGGCTGGTTTCCAAGACTTGCCTCAAACTACCATCTTTTGCAGACAAATTGTAATGTCAGGGCATAGTGTTTCTTTGCCTCCTTGTGTGACCTTGATCAATAGAGAAAATGCTGCCAAAGGCCAACAACTGTGATTCCACAAAGAATCTAGGTGGAGCCGAGGACATAAAGCAAAACAAAATATTGTATTGATGTTAATTTATTTAAAAAAAATGGTTTGCAGTCACTTGTCTATTTAAATCACTCTCTTGTTCTGAAATGCCTTCTATTGATATTTAAATGCTGTAGGCGTTTGGAGTTTCTAAAAGGTGACTTTGTTTGTCTGGTCACCTTGTGACAGCCTACCAAATGGATAGAACCTTCTGAGCTTTTTGCTCGAGTCGGATGCAGTTGCACACCTTGGCCAGGCCTGACTGGACTTAGAGCAAGCAGCCATGCTCAGCCTTAATGACAGGTTCCATGCTGCCCGTGGCTTACGGCCTGCTGCGCTATTTGTTTGGAGAGCCCTGCTCTCAGTGGTGAAGTGTTGGCCCAGCTGGCAGATGCCTCGCTGCCTCGCTGCCTCCTTGGCCGACGATCTGACTGCTTTGGCCCAGGCCAGCCATGTGGGAAATGGCATCCAGGCAGGCAGGGTGAAGGGTAGGGATGAGGGGGGAGGTTGATAGAAGAGCTTTTTACAGAGCACCCTGGTTGTTAGCCCAGACTCGCTGCCAACTGAAGAGGAGACTCCCGCTAGACGTCTCTGTAGCGACAAGCAGGCGGGTTTGCACATCCAGGGTCAACATCACCCTATTGCTACCTATTTGACAGACATCGTTAAAGGCGTCTGCTTTCCATAATCTAAATTACTTTAACTTTTCCATTTTCATTTCTGCTTTTATTTTCCATTTGTTGTTCTGATATTTCAAACATAGATACACATTATTTAAATAATATGTTTTCCGTTGTACGCAATTATCACCCAGGTGAAATCTTATTTTATAATTTTAGCTGTACTGCAGACCGCATTGTTTGGTTAGCCATTTCTGGTGGGTGAGATTTATTTCTCTTTCTTTTGGGACTTTCTTTTGCAACTCCAACAGGGACTTTTTAATTGTGCCCTCGCTAACTTTACAGATGCCAAATTCTATTACACTGAAACGTTCATTGAAGTTCTACAATTGCTATACTTTTTTACATTATCTAGACACAATAGAATGCACAAAGGCTTGCATTTTTTATGAACTAATTTAATTTGTTAAATAACATTTAGAGCATAATTTGTCTTAGCTTCAATACATTGGAATATAATCGTGGCATAAGAGCCTTGCCAAGGAAAATATTTGTGTGTTCACAATTTACAACCAATTGTGCCTGTTTGAAGCCAATACGCTAATAAATTAGAAAGGAGTTGTAATGCTTTTGTCCGAATTTAAGATGTGTTAAAGGTGCGTTTTTTGTCCTTTGGCATAATATATTTAAAGCCCAACTATCATGGCGCCAGGGCGAACATTATGACGCTGTTTAGGGGAAGTTGTGAGGACAGGCATATTGGCCTCGCAGTCTGGTGTAATTTTCCCTGGCTGTTTGCGCAGCTCGTGAATCTACAACCTTAACTGACCTGAGTACACGACCGAGTGTCACACAAATGTGAACAACTGTACTTGCCTGAGATAGAGGTTGTCCTACCGCTGTAACAGATGTGAGCCCTCTGATCAGAGTAGAAAAGCGCTCCCTTTAAGCTTAACCTCCATGCCTCTTCGAGAAGACTCTTTTTTTATTTAATAAGATGTCAGAGCACCCCAGGCCCCATCTAAAAGCTGTCCTGTGGTAGAGCTTTCAAGATAGACTCGACATAAGCCATTTCTATACACTGCTTATTTTTTCACCAATCTTTAATTGCATATTTTGGTAAAATGCGAGGCAGAGTACAGTCTAAGCAAAGTACCCTGTGAGTGAACCATATAATAGAGAGGGTTACCACAGGCTAACACACAGGAGTCTGTAAAAAAAAAAAAAAAAACAGCATACACAAACAGGGATTTGGAAAGCACTGAAGTTTAAGGCTAGTGCATAATTTTGTGAATACGTTTGCGTGATTTTGTGCATTGGCAGGCAAAGTATTGCTTGTTGTTAATTGTACCCAAATGTGCTGTCTGTTTATTTTTTTTACCCTCTTTTAACCAGCCCAATAGATTTGGAATGGTCTGTAAAAAATAATTAAGTCAGTTAGCAGTTATAACGATAACCTCTACTCATAAACAATCATGTGTTACTTACCAACAATCAGTTTATTGTTGCCAAAAAAGACTCCGGCTTGCATTCTTGCTGCGCACTAGCTTTGCTTATTATGGTACTAAGAAGAGCCCCCTTGTAGCCTAGGGCAGTGGACAATTCCATCTCCAGCTCTACAATGGCTGCTGTGAGGTTGTGCCCTTGGGGCGGCTATCAGAGATGTCAGCCCACAGAAAACCTTACAAACTGTCACAATGGGATAGTGGAGTCAGTGGGGGGATTGCCTTGTGTGTTTTGTTTGTAAAGTTCTTGATTATTGTAAGTGTGGTATTACAGCCTATGTACTTCCTTGTTTTGTCGATTCTACCTCCCTATCTGTTTTTATATTTTTTTATATAACTTAAATTTCAGGAATGTACAGGTAAGCACTTTCATAAACCTTATGTGTGAATATTTAGCTTTAAGGTAACTTGGGTGTTGACTGGATAGGTTCTTAATTATATCATAGGGCATAGATACTTATGAGCACACTGTCATAGACCTCTACCTACTGGGTTTAATTCAGTTCAACATTTTAAATTTAATTGACTTGCTTTATGTTTCATTTAGTCAATATTTAAGTCATACTTGAGGAAACAATTGAGGTGCTAAAGTTTTGTGCTTTGCTAGCTTTCCTGTCTAACAAACGTGTGCATCCCTACAAGCAGACCATAGGAGTGAAGCTAGAGGCCCTTTAAACTGTCTTAGTGTCCACTAATATTGAGCTTCCTCGACTTTGTTTCAGCGTTCCCTCCAAGCAGCCTGAAAATGTTTTTTCCCTCTTGAATCAGAATATTGCCTTTTTCTCCTAACTGTAAACGTTAAGATCCAAGAGTGGATCAATGACTCTTCGCATTTGATGTGCCGAGGCGCATTACAACTACAGCCTTCTAATTGGTCAAGAGAGCTGAGGATCGATGATGGCTGTAATTCCCTGAAACAGGATGGGTGGGAGACTTTATTATCATTAATATTTAGACGTGACGTGGGAAGACCCTGCCGAGGTTAAAGGTACACGAGTTGCACGAGCGTTTGATCTTTTGAGATCAGCGGATCGATGGCAAGGGAAAAGGGAGGGTTTCTGAAGGAAGGAGGATGAGGTAGCGTAGCAAGCCAGCTACACAACCTGCGTTCCAGGTTTTAGCAGCTTCCTGGGGAAACTTTTGACTCACTAAGGAAAGCTTTGAAAAGGTCACTAAGATCCCTCCCTCGCCTACCTTAAATTACAGCCCTGTAGTATGTCCCGACTGAAAGACACGCAGGATGACAGTAGAAAAACTCATGATGAGAAATATTGGTAACACAGAAGCATATCAATTAAACGAAAATATAGCCTGTGGGAATAGTCTAGTTTAAAAAATGTGCCATTGCGTTACACAGTTCATGGCTGTATTTATTTGAATATGATAGCACGTTGACCTTATGTGACATATGCACTTGTGCATGTTAACCTAGCCTCATCAACAAGCCCATTGACTTGTATCCTTAGCAGTGTATTTGCTTTGCCCCCTGTCAAGTAGAGGGTCAGACCTGCAAAACCATAGGGGATTGCCATTTTTTTGCTCAGTACAATGATTAAGCAGTCCGCCATTTCGGAACAATTGCTCCACAAAGGTGAATAGGAGAGAGTTTCTACTTTTTCATGCCCCTCAACCTCACATTCGTCCCCTCCCTGGCTGTCTCAATGGAGCTATCATTGTGGTCGAGATAAGTGATCCTCCAACCCGAGGAGATGCATAGAGACAGGAACCATTTCATCGGGACTGTGCTCTCACACACACACCAGGTGACACTCTAGTAGCACCTTCTTCCTCCACAGATTTGGTTACCCCTCCTCAACAATGGAACTCTTAAGAAAAGACACACACTAGACATTTTGTCAATGGTGCCTCCATTACCTCCATAAAGGTTCTCTCATCACCAAATCCTATCCTAACACTGTATTGACAGCAACTGCTTTGACAGTGTATCTAATTTATGTTGTGTGTGTGACTGTGTTTGACTAAGATGGCAGTCCTTCAACATTAAATAGTTATCATTGTAGTAATGTTTACAACACCACATTTGCTTTTATATTCCATTTGTGAGTTGACAACGTAAATGCCCGCCCCTAAGTGTACATTTTCATGGATGGATGCTGGTATATGATTATTTTGAGATTAAGTGTACCTATTATTATTCATATGTGTGTGCTTTATGTGGCCTTCAATACAGTATTCAATACCAATAGATATTTGAATATTAGTTGGGTGTTAATCGTTGAATATGTTTTTACGAGTGGGACTGAGCAACAAGTAGTATTTTACTCTAACTAATGAAATGTATCCTCTTCATAAAGCAATTCAATGTTGGTCCATTTCTTTGTAAAGACAAATGCTATGGTCTATCTGCACCGAACATCCGTACAATATCACGAGACTTGCACCATTGTCGAAAGGCTGTTGTTACACAACAAATGCCCTATTATGTAATATGATTGTCATGCAGTCTTAGGCAATGTGGACACATCCATTGTCAATTGTTTGTGATAGCAAATGCATACACAGAGTGTTGTGTGGAAATGGCAGTTCTTTGTCCTTCTAAACGTTCTGAAGACAATTAGCGTGGTGTCTACTAATTACACTGATTTACTGTATCACTGAACTTGATACATTTTGTTGATGAACACCAACATTTCTGCTGTCATCTTTACTAAAAACCTTGGGGCTTTTGCCCCATTTGAATAGCTTTTTGCAAATTTGTGTCAACACTGTTTTTCAAAAAGTTTAGAATGTTGCAAAATGTCTAATCCTTTTGAAGATAGTAAATGTATTTTCTCTAGCTTGTCTCTGGCCATCTAACTATGCAGTGTTTTACTTCATGAATGCCTTAACTTGTATTTGTTCTTGTTCACTACTCAGGTGATATTGTGATTGACGGAGTATGTCTGTATGTGTGTATATCTGCGTTTTTTTTTTTGTGTATGTATTTTTGAACGTAACGGAGAGAGATAAGAGAGAGATGAAGAGTCGTTTGGAGGAGCTTTTTCACTTAGAAGCGTCCCCATCTGTTGGCCAGGGCTTAATTGTTCTGGGGTGTGACGACAGGAAAAAGAAGCGTGTGATTGTACTTGTCCTCTTCCCCAAGTTATTTCTGTAGCACTAAAAGAGCGCCACCAGAACGCTCAAGATTATTGCCATGTAAATAATGGCACTTGGCTCCGTTCCCTGCTAATGAATGTCATTTACTTTTCCAAACGAGGATTAATTATCAACCCAGGACCCCTCTCTCCTCCCACAGGGAGTAATTCGCAATTAGCACACGAAGATGGTTGCCTATTTTTTGGTTTTAATATGGCTATATATACCGTATTAACACGATGCATATGTTCATTTGACACAGAATAACCTTGCAATTAATTATTTACCTTGTTCTGTAGTGAATAAGTGAATGTTTTGTAGAAAAAGCAGAAGCTATTCATGTGTCACGTTACAGAATGAACATGGTGGCTGCGGTTAGAATGGAGAGATAGGGTATTCTAATTGTGTAACAGGGTTGTTGAAAAAACAAACAGGCATCAAATTAGATTTCACAAAACATAACATTGCCTCATTGTACACACCACTGTGGCATGGGTACTAAAATAGAGTTACCCCTTAACTTGGCCTGGGAGATGGAATTGCATAGTTGTGCCAAGGGGCAGATTCCAAACCTCATGTCTACCTGACAATGGGCCTGTTCTATGCTTAAGCGCAGTCATTCAGCCTTTCTTACTTCTCCTTAACCTAGGCATTTAAGGAGGCTGCATAACCCATTTTCATTTTCCACTGGCTCATCAGTAACACACCCCTATCCCCGCCTTCACTCCCTCACACTTGGCAAGTGTCCTTCCCTCCATCTCTGTCCATGCGTGGGTTGCTCGGCGCTAAGGCAGTTAACCCAAATGAAGGGGAAGACGAGTATGAGGGTTATCCCTGTCGATAGTGGGTGCTGTTTGTGGTGCGAACTCCCTTCTGAGAGCCAGATACTTTGATCTTTCTGGAGGTGAAGGGGTTACACTTATACGTTTTTAAAAATAAGTGTTAAGAACAAAATGCTTTGAGTATTCACCTTCTATTTCATACATTTTTACATTTATCTTGTAATCTTCTAGTGTCTGGTCCCAATCATAAGCTCAAATCTATCATATCTCTTTAGTGCAATTTGAAGACACCACGTTGTTCCTAACACGACCACGTTGTTCTGTCAAATGCTAGGCCTCGCTTACACTTCACTTCAGGTTTGCTCATGAAGTGCTACCCACATTTCAAAAGAATTCTCTGTGATTAACCATATAGCCATGCAAACTTTATGGTTGGTGTCTAAATTGTGCTTTGGGTTTGTTAGGTTAATCGATAACTGTGAGAAAGGGTGTGTACATGGGGTTTTGAGGTGGGGTGTAGAAGGGTACAAACACCATGCTGTTCTATTGCCTGCCACCTCCTCTATGTTTTAGAGCTGGATTCTGTTACTCCTCCTTGTCTCGCCCTGGAGTGTGAAATGAACCCATCATGAACCCCTCACACCTTCCATTACACTACCAACAATGGTGTGTGTGTGTGTGTGTGTGTGTGTGTGTGTGTGTGTGTGTGTGTGTGTGTGTGTGTGTGTGTGTGTGTGTGTGTGTGTGTGTGTGTGTG
>JAVQJS010100879.1:0-34685 GCA_036024795.1 Galaxias rostratus
TGTGTATGTGTGTATGTGTGTGTGTGTGTGTGTGTGTGTGTGTGTGTGTGTGTGTGTGTGTGTGTGTGTGTGTGTGTGTGTGTGTGTGTGTGTGAGAGAGAGAGGTCTCATAGTTGGCCAAAGATTGTCCAACTTACCAAATAGCATGCAGGTAGACACTGTGACCATTTTGTTTATAAATATTGTGTACCTAAAAATGGTACCCACCAACCTCTGCATGTTTACGTTAATCCCCATATTCTCCACCTTAATCCAGGCCTTTTGTCAAGCAGCACATGCCGGTTTGCTGACGGGGGCACGAAACTACCAGACTACTATTGTTGATCCAAAACAGCTCACTGGGCAGTGGGGACAGAATGGAATACCACCCATTAGTATGTGCTGAGCTGGCTTCTAGTGCGCAGTCGGGAGAACGCAATGAACGACCACACTGGCACGGAACGCGCCTGTGTGGCGCTGTTCCAAAATAAGGTACAAAGTCCGTTCTGCGCAGCTTCGAGTGGTAGCGTTGACGCGCTCTCGAAAAGCGCGCTCTTCGCCCTTCAGTATAAAACTGAAGCGCCAGAGCTGTACGCGAGACTAGGCATTAGGCGCATGTCACTTCCGAGCACTTCTTATAAGTACCACATCTAGGTAAGGCTTTAATTTGGTGTGACAGATTTAACAAAGTTCAGGGGAACGCTGACAGGTAGAGGTAAATAAGCCTTTATCCTCACCAAATGAAATCTAAAAAAGACATTGACCCACCTTTAGGCACATATTTGATGGGCACGCTCGTTTTCTTTTTTTACTTTGTAACACAGCTGATTAATACAGTGTAGATTATTCAAATATTAGGGAAATCATTAAATGCTTTCAGATCAGTATACTCCGGTTAATTTTATGATTTATGACAAAAAATATACCGTTTTGTGGTGGCATTGATTCACTTATTTGGTCACAATTTTGCAATCTATTCGATTCTGTTTCCTTATCTTGTTTAGAAAACAAGAAGAACCAAACGAATTTGTTGCTCTATGATGTTGTGAACAGGAATAGTTCCCGCAATAAAAAAAGCAGTTCCGTAAAAAAAAAATCTAATCTGGCTAAATGCTATAATAAATTGCAAGACGTTTAGCAAACGTTTTTAATTGTGTAATTTGTTTAATATTTGTTCAATTGTACCTTCACCTTACATCTTTCATAATTGCACTTATCTTTTTAACTTATTGTCTGGTTCACCCTGCCCCCACCCCTTCCAATCCTGTTCTCCTTACCTTCTCAGGAGTCAACATGTACAGGTCTACCAAATCATCTATGATGCAACCAATGGGGAACTCAGGAATGGGCATGGCTCCTTTCTTTAAGGTAATCAGGCAGGGTCAAATACACACCGGGGAAAAGTCTGTTCAGAAGTGGTTGAAAACCATATGAATAATGCTTCTCCTCTCCATCTCTCCATTTCCAGGTGACTGTGTTTGAGCAGGAGCACTTTCAAGGAAAGTGCCAGGAGTTCACCTCTGAGTGCTGCAATATCCAGGAGTGTGGGATGGACCTGATCCGGTCCATCAGAGTGGAGAGTGGAGCGTAAGTGTGTTTGTGTGTATTGATGCACATTTAGGGGTCATCGAGCTGAGCGAAGGCCCAAAATATTATTATTCACTGAAAGAATAGTTTTGCCTTCTACGTTCTATTTGGCCTGCAATTCCATACAACCCTGTATTTTATGTGCACAAATAATAATCCATGTTATTTTCATCGATGGGAAAGCATACTATGCACAGGAGCTGCATAATGGAATATTGAAATGGTCTTTGTGTCTTTATTTAGCTGGGTGGGCTTTGAGCACCATGACTTTCAGGGCCAGCAGTTCATCCTGGAGAGGGGTGAGTACCCCCACTGGGACGCCTACAGCGGCTCCCTGTCTTACCATGTGGAGCGTCTCATGTCCTTCCGCCCCATCTACTGTGCTGTGAGTACCTCACGTCAAGTGTGTGCGTCTGTGTCTGAGAAAGGTTTGACTAACAAGAGAAGGTTGGACAGAACTCTGTTGGATCTGTGGGACACCAATACTGAAGGTTTGAGGAATGTTGGAATATGTACAGAAAGTGTTCAGTGTGTTTGTAACGTTCCTACCTCTGTCTCTGTCTCCGCTCTTGTTTTTTTTTCGTTCTCTGTCGGCGTCCCAGTCTCACATGAGCAGCCGTATGATGATTTTTGAGAAGGAGAATTTCCTGGGCCGCAGCGTGGAGCTGTGTGATGACTACCCCTCTCTGCAGGCCATGGGCTGGATGTGCCCTGAAGTGGGCTCAATGCACATCCAGTGTGGCGCGTAAGTTCTAACACGGGCACAATGCACGACAACATACCGAGCTGGTCAACACATGAGCCTTGTAGAGCTACTGAACAGAGCCAGCACTATTTCATGTTTAGTTTGATGTATGACAACATGATTTGATGTTATGTATTAAGCAAGGCTTTCCAATTAAAAGAATGTAGACAGTTTAACAGATGTAATCTTCTTGTCTCCGTCCTCTAGTTTTGTCTGCTACCAGTACCCTGGCTACAAGGGTCAGCAATACATCATGGAGTGTGAGAGGCACAGCGGAGACTACCAGCACTGGAGGAACTGGGGCTCCCATTGCCAGACCCCCCAGATCCAGTCCATCCGCCGTATCCAGCACTAAGAGGAGACAGCTTAGACTAACGCCTTGTGAACCATGGCCTACACTACCCCCCTCAGCCCCACCCACCCCACCCCACCCCCCTATCCATCCCTCCTCTCTTCTTCCTCCAGCTCCATCGCTACCCTGACTTGAAAAGGCCTCAGGCCCCCCTTAACTGTCCCGCTTTACTGACTTGACTTCCACAGCCGCTCCGCTGGTGCGATAAAAGACAATATCACACGGTGTAGCACAGGGAAACATGTGCTCTACATTCACACACAGACATTACCATGTACCTGACACTTGCAGACGTACTGTTGTTATAAACACAGTGTCTTTTGTCTGGTTAGAGGCACCGACACACAGGCCCACGCCACAACACGTGTCCTGTCACACCCGGTCAGCTCACCTGGGTTGGACACAGTTTAAACACGCCCCTCTGAGGGTTTGGAACAAATAGGAAGAGAGAGCGTTCAATCCCACACTTAGGCTGGCCAGCCGTTTTCGCTGCTCTCTTCCAGAACCACGAGGAGCGACGCTGAAAGTGGCAGGGTGCAGCTCTGATGTGTCTGATGTCTCTAGTGTGTGTAGGATGTTGAACACCCGGTCGATAACTAATAAACTCATGTTCCATTCAAACCCTCAGGCTTGTTGTTTCTTTCAGATGTGTCACTTTGATAAAAATGAACGTGAACTTATTTTCTGTGACACTAAACCAAAAAGGTTTTGTTAATGTAGCTTGTAAAAAAAGAAATGAAATATTGGTTCAAAATTCAGTTCCTCTGGTTTTACTATTTATAGATACTAAAAACATTTTACCTGTAGTCTTGAAAAAATTATTGTAATTCATTTTAAAGTATTTCTTTGCAGAAAATTACAGCTGTTCCAAATGTGTAAAGAAATAGACAATTTTGTCGGACCTGGAATAGTGAAAGAAGAAATACAAGTCGATATTTATTTTTACAAAACACAATCCTAATGTCAGTCTCAGTCAAACTGTTCTCGCCATGCACTTCAACCCGGCTGCCGTTTGCCATTCTTTTTGAGTCACTTGATGTCACTGTACGGTTGTCGAGTGACATTCAGAATGAGTTGTTGGTTAACCCAGTCAGTGGAGAAGACAGCAGCCTGACCTTGTTCTTATGACCTGCCTTTCCTTAAAATGTTTAGTGTGGAAGCAATCAAGCTGACTTGATCTATCCCTCTGCTAGTAAAGTCAGAATTAAACCATTCTTTTACTCACTCAGCGCTTTTCTTTTAAAACATGTTGGAATGTTGTTTTCTTATTCCAATTAGTTTAATCGTATTCTACACTGTTTTGTCATACACCTGCCAGTACTGCAAGAGAATGGGGATGTCCACAGCAGTTTGTTAAAAAGCATTTGGCTCAGGAGATCACCTAATCAGTACCTTAGATAGAATGAGGTGTGCCTGTGTTGGCATACAACAGACATTGGAATGGAATGACTGACATATATATAGAGGTGCTGATTTAAGAAAAGTTATTATACATAACATATTTTGGAATAAAATACAAAAAAAGAGATAGTAGATGAATTATTACCTTATTATACATATTTTTTGGTGAGATTTATTCGTACTGGGATATGTCTTGAAGGGGATTGTCCACTTGTTCTGACAGCTTTTCTTACAGGTATTCTTGTTCGGGGGATGGGAGGGTTTTAACCATCCTCGTGTTCCCCCTGGATTGGAATGGCTGACATATATGTAGAAAAGATTTAAGAAAACGTTGGAATGGTCTAATCCTTTTCCAGAGCTGTATGTAAACATAAAATAGTTGGCGTTAAAACTAGGCTAACACCACACGTGTGCAACATTGTGTCTTAAATATGATAGACATCCTATTTATTTAAACAAATTTATTGGGTTGAAGAAATGTCTATAGATTTATTATTTTTGCTTTATTTTTGATTATTAAAAGGCAACAGGCAAACCCACTATTCCCTCTAACCCATCAGAACAAGTGTCAATATGAATGTGTTTTTTGTTTTGTTAGTTTTGCATAAAATGTTGAAGTAGGCCTGTAAAATACATCATTACATAAACAGTACATAATTATAAATGATTCTTTTTATGAGAATGAAAACAGCAGAGAATGAAGCCTGTTTAAAACTATTTAATAAAGAACGTAGACGTTGTATTTATTGCACTACCAATCAAATTATCATCATTAGTGTCCTTATTTGAAAATGTATTATTAGCCAAGGCCTGATAGAAAAATGATATCGAAGCATTATTAACACTAAAATAGCTGCTTACACAGAACAACCATGAATCAAATATGGCAGCAATACTATGCAACAGGGGAAGAACTAAGCGCCACACAAATCTAAGAAAATGTGTTTTATAGAAATGTAGCAATACAAAGAGAGGGATAGGTGCTACAGGGAACAATAATACAACACATACACAACAACATTAGAATAACAATAAAATAAATATTACAAAAATAAAATAACAATGATGTGGTCATATTCTTGAACAAAATAAAGGACATCATCTATGGACCCACTTGACAACTGAAAACCACTGAAAACAAGCTTACAGAACTGACAGAAACAGAAATGGCTGCAAAAATGGACTTTGTTGAGGTAGAAAAGTAAAATGAGCTCTGAATAAGGATGAATTCTCATTATTAAACGATAAACAATAGCATGTTTTGATTTGTGACTTTGTCCTAATTCAATTTTTTTCAAACAGTCCTTAGGGATCTTCTACGTTGGCTGATTCATCAAATAAAAGTCACGCCTACATTTGTCTCTGACGTGTGACTGTGCAGCCATTACTCTGACAGCATCTTCTCCACGGGTCCATCGGGGTTGAGGGAACCAGATTCCCAAGCAGCCCTGCCATGGAGACATAACAGAAAGAGCAGTGGAAGGGAATTCTAAATGAACAGACGAGCTGAAGATTGAACCAGGTATGGTTGATGTACACTGTGAACATTTCCTGTTGGAAGAAAAGAAAATCGCTAGATGACTAGATACCAATTTGTTTTTGTAAACTATAATTGTTGACATAACACAAAATACTATATTAGTATCGTCATGATTTTTTTTGGAGTATGCATATACAGTCCCATATTTTAGCCCCTTTTCCTGTCTCAAATTAGTCTGAAAAAAAGACAAAAAATGTGTCCAGTATTTCAGCTGTCCGATGTGTTTTTTATCTGTAATTCACAAATTGTGGGTTCACATTGCATTGCCCAAACAGTCCTGTCTACTGCTCTACAGACATTGCATGTACAGAGTGAGTGCACAGCTTATCAGCACCAATCGCATCGTATACAAAAACCTATCCAATCCCTGCCCCACCACCAGCCTGACTGCACAGCACGTGCCCCTAATGGAAACAGAGTGGCCCAGGGTGACTGTCGATGCTGAGCTAGAATCAAAGGTCAACTAGTTGTCTAGTAGGCAGTCCTTGAATATGTCCCAAAAACAAAATCAAGTATTTGTATTAAGGATATTTAAACAGTTATGTATGATTATGACAGTATGATTATCACCATCTATAGTATAACATGCCTGGGCTAGTGGTGTGTGTGAGTAGCGGCATCTGCTGCTACGGTAACTGGAGATGTAGGTGAGTGGCGCCGTCAGCTACTGTACGTGGTGATGTGGGTGAGTAGCGGTATCTGCTGCTACGGTAACTGGAGATGTAGGTGAGTGACGCCGTCAGCTACTGTACGTGGTGATGTGGGTGAGTAGCATGGTCTCCTACGGCAACTGGTGTTTTGTCTTAGAGGCGCCGTCTACTACTGTACCCTAGCCCGTGTATTCACACATCTGTGCACATAAATGCAATATTAGTATCCATAACTCACATAAATTCAGGAAATTTGTCCCCAAAAAATTCTACTTGACACCTGACCCATATTTGATTCCTGGGAATGTGGTTATCCAGTTGTGAATATTTGCTTTTCTGCATTACAAGTTCTAAGAGACAGCACCCCCCCCCCCCCCTCTCTCTCTCTCTCTCTCCCTCTGTGTGTGTGGAAGTGTGTGTGTAGACTCTTAATAAACACTGACCTTTTTCAAACCTGAAATGACAGTGGGCCAATACAGGGCGTGTGATCCACCCCTTCTCCGATGACATCAATCTCCTCTTCCTCTGCGTCTTCCTCAGGTGTAAACCCCGCCCCCCAGTGAGAAGGAGGAGGGTCTGACAAGGGACTGAACCCTCCCAGCACATCCACTTCCTCCTCTTCCTCATTCCCACATCCTGTTGAGCCTAGGCTGACCTCCCCTGTGCAGCGAGACGGGTTTGGTAAACCAGAACACTTTGCTGCTCCAGAAGGCAACCATGTTGTCATCTTCCGATCGAGTTGGATGTGGCCTGTCTCTTGTGTTAACCCACCTACTGAGTCTTTCCATTCCTCTCCAACTACATCGATGCTCCCATCGGAGTCTTCCTCCACATTGTCCTCCTCGCCTTGGATCAACCCTTGTTCCACCTCGTTCTTTGTTTCCTCCTCTGTTGGATTCACCTCCTTTGGTTTAAGCTCAACTACTCCTATGTGTTTTCCACTCACTAGCCCATGCGTCCCCTCGACCTGCTCTCTGGTCTCTGGAGGCCCCCGTGCTCTGGTCTTGTCGTTGGCTTGAGGAGAGACGATCTCAGTGTCCACCTCCTCCTCTGTCACGGCCTCCTCTTCCCCAGGTTCACTGAGGGCTTGGTAGGCAGAGAAATCTGCTCCCGAAACAGTTAGGAAAAGTCCTCTACTTAATGGATCCAGGCAAATCTTTTTCCTTTCCCGCTCCTGGCCAGCTGTTCTACCCTGCGCAGATTTGTCCTTCCTTCTCTTCTCTGTTCTCCTCGATGTCACCTCGACCCCAGGTTCTCTTGCCCTCTCGTCTTCCGTCTCTTCGTGCGCTCTCTTTGCGAGCGGCGGTAGAGCTGAAGGGGCATCGACTGCTGTGACATCAAGCCATTTTGTCTTCTTTGCTCTACCTCGCCCTCTCCTGGGTTTAGCGTCCCCCAATCCCACTACTCGCTGCATACCCTCTTCAGTGGATCTAGTCGGGTCAGCAGGTAGAATACTGGCCTCTTTGTGGCGTGGCCATTGTGGTACGGCAGGCTGGGAGGAGAGAGATCCTAACTAATTAATTAATTAAAAGAAAAGCATGGGTGAGAGACATCACTGGAGTGCTTTATGCTTGTATGGGTGTTAATAAATAACATATACAGGAATATAATACAAAGAGAAAGTACATGGAATTATTACCTTGTTACAAAGTTTGTTCAAAAATGTTTTCTGGTGAGATTTTTTCCTGATAGGATATGTCTTCAAGGGAAGCGCACACTGGTTTCGACGGCTCTTCTTAGGAATACTCTTCGTTGGGGGATGGACCGGCACTGGGATGGTTTTAGCCATCCTTGTGTTCCCGTCTTCTTTTATGGGGCCCTATGGACAAAGCAAAACTAGTAAAAGTTAGTATCAGCAAACACTACTGGAACTGCATGCATGTTTAAAGAAATTCTAACCTCAAGCTGAATTCCTTTCACAAGCTAGTAAGCCAACGCTATAGTGTATTCAGTACAAAATATAAATAACTTTCTACTGTAGTTGTGATGGTGGGTATGAAAAGATAACCACGGACCTGCTTCAGCGAGTCCGTCCTCTCTCTGAACCGGGGAGACCTTCTGATGGGGCCCCTGGCCTGCGGTTGGCATTTACTTTGGGTCCGCGGCTGGTTCTTATCTCCTCCAACAACACACACGGCCGGCTGCGGTTGGACGTATCCCGTCGTCTGTGGTGAACGAGCCGGCCTGCTAAGCCTCGCAGAAAACCGTTTCCTTGTTCTCATTCGTTTGGCCATTACTCCGCTTGTTTCAATGATTTCTTTGAGGGACGCTCTCTTCGCCTGCTCTGCTGGAGGTGGAAGTTCACTGGGAACATTTGGTTGGCTTTGCTTGCTAGGGGGGATAAGGCTTAATTTTGAGGCAATAAGAGACGTGTCCTTAAGTATCCCTTCTTTGGGGGAGGAGGATGACTCTTCTGGGTCTCCTGTCCTTTCCTGTCGCCAGCTTAGACTCACTCCCTGTCCTTTGTGTCCTTTCTCTGATGGACTAGGGCGGGGGGGCAGGCAGGTAAAGGTCAGAGGTGCTGCTGAGGGATGAGGAGCACTTTTAATGTCAAGGAAGTGACTTGATTCTACAGGCACTACGTCTGCGCTATTCTTGATTGGAGGTAGTGAGGGTGCGTTTGGAATGGGCCTGTGTGCACTGTTAGACGCTTGAGTGTAAGTGGCGGAGCTGGCATTACTCACATAGCTTTTGACAAGTGTGTAGGGATGTGATTGGCTGTCTGTGGTCCTTTCGTTGCCCTGTGGTGTGTTGTTCCGAACGTTCGCCTTTGTGGTCATGGCAATCTGCTGCTCAAAAGACCAAAGGAAGTTATCCAAGATGTCATTAAGATTTCCCTCTCCCCGCTGCTGGTGCACGCTTGGAATCTTGTTGTCACAAACTCCCTTGTCTGCTGCCGCAGGAACAACACCTTGGGCCATCACCGTAGTAACGTCAGATGCATTACTGGCAGAAAGCTGAGGGCAGGTAGGGTTCTGCTGTTGGTTGATAAGGGTTCTGGTTGTCAGATGTGCACATGGATCGCTTTTGCTGACATGGTGCTGGGTCATTGTAGCAACGCTGGGCATCAGGTCAAGGCCAATCATGATGTCCTCCAGCATGCGCTCAAACTGCTCAGCTGAGTCCTCCTGGGGTGGTTGAGCCAAAGGCGGAAGGGGGGCTGTGTGGAGAAGAGCAGGAGCCGGAGACAGGTAGGGGGCCGGGCACTGAGGCCCTGGAGGAGACAAAGAGACGGCAGGGGAGGATGACGGGGTGGGGCACAAAGAGCGGGATTCAGGCTCATTGGTCAGAGCGTTGCAGGCACGCTGGGGCAAAGCCGAGAAGGGGATTGTTTTGACCCGGCCTTTCTGTGTCTTGATTACTGGGAAGCCATTCTGAAACAAATAAATAAGTACATTAGCATGACAAAGGCAACACTGTCCAAATATATCAATGCATTTATTTTTTTAATATGTAGCTGGTTACAATTCCTAACAGCTTTAATAACACGACTATACACTAAGAAATATAGAGGATTTAATTCCCAACATAAAAGTCTCCATATTTGTCCAGAAGTACTATCTCTAACCTGGTTGAACTGAGGCAGAGCCATTTCTTTCGGCTGGCTCCTTCCCTTCTTCCTGCTTTCTTTCACCGCTCCACTTCCATGGTCCTTCACAGGACTGCTGATCTCCCACACCTTGCCCCGCCCTCTCCTCCTCAGGTGGATCTTGATTGGCTTCAGCAAATCCCGTGTCTTTAAGCAGAGCTTCCTCCCAACTGTCCCTCCTCCCCTTCCTGTGCGGAACGCTGTCACACCCCACCTGCACAGTTGACCCTTTGAGGACCCACTGGGCACCCCTGCCTGATCCTGTTTGGCAGCTTTCTTGACATTCCTGGTCACTCCTCCCCCACCTCGGGGTCTTCCACGTGGTCGACGGGCTCTCCTCTCTCCTCCACATGCCCTCCTGCTCCCATGCCCGACTCCCCGCCTTCTCCCTCTCTGCCTTCCCCCTTCACCCCCATCCTCGTGGGAGGGGTTCAAGAAGTAACTAATGAACCCAGCGATGTTACCTTCAAACCGCTCAAACTTTTGTCCTTCAACCCTATTTTTTTCCAAGGCCTGTTCTCCATTGGTCCCTGTCCCCCAACTCTGATAAGTGAGGTCCGAACTGAAGGGAGGAATGCTCTCCGTTACTTGACCCAGGACGGTAACCGAAGGTGGGTTAACGGCCGTTGAATTGGAGTGAGAACTGTGAGATGGAGGGATGACATAGATGGGAGCATTGCCAGCTTCAGTCCACTCATCTATGGAGGTCATGAAGGCGGTGGTGGTGTTTCCTTCTGGAGGGAACATCAGGACTTGTGATAGGGGGATGCGCGAGACTTGCGTGGGGAGAAAGTCGGGATCAGTAGTAACGACTCTAGCAGGGACCCTTGTGCCCTGAAAGTCTATGGCCTCAACAACATGAGACATTTCCGGCTGTAAATTCCACTCCCCAGTTGTCGCTCTATTTGTCTGTGCTTCTGTTGTATAGAGATAATCTGTTTGTACCCCTACATTTATTTGACCTGGTCTCACTCTGCTTTTTCCCCTGTCCATTGTTTCAGCCCGTCCCTGTCGAAGTCCAACCTCCACCAGCCCATGAATTCCCATTCTAGCGGCAGCAGTTATCACTTCAAATCTGTCCAGCTCCCCTTCTCCCATCATCTCCCCAGAATAGAGTAGACTGACCAGCCGGAGCAGTGTACTGGCTCCAAAGTCCTTAAACTCCAGGAGGTGGCTCTGCCCTGAGGGTAGGGGCAGGCTGGAAGCCAAGGCACAGGAAAGCTGGGGACTGAGGGCTGACAGGATGCAGCTGTGAGCAGGTACAGACACACCTTGAGGTGGGGGGGGGGGTATAATATTACAGTGGTGCAATGCACATCTCAAAGGTTAATATTTGTTGGTCAAGACATCCTACCCCTAACCCATTCCTATCTAAAGGTTTGAATGTTTGGGGTGTACATAGGCGTAATCTTGTCAACCCTTTCATACCCTCTGCCCGAAGTACAGTGTCACAGAACTGGCTACATCTTTGCTGTCTTTGCAGCTCTGCCAAGAGGAGGGACTCAAAACCGGGTCTCAGATACTTCCACATTTCCTTAATAACTGAAACAGACAGCAAGACCTTGAGGAACATATAGGCTGCAAGAGAAAAGAGAAATGTGTGTGTGTGTGTGTGTGTATATTTATATATATATAAAACATTGTAAGACGGTAATAAACAAACAAAATTGGTAGATTGGTAATTGGTCCCAAACTTATAAATGTGGGTCCGTCATTCGTAACACGTGCCAATGTTTTCACATAAGAAAATGTTTTAAACTTTATATTCATGTTAACAAGTTGTCAATTTTTGCCTAACGTTACAAGCATACCATCAACATCCATAATTTACATGTTTATTCCCTTACGTTACCAATAACATAAGAAAATCGTTAGCCTAACACACAAGGTTATGTTAGCAGTTTAGCTAGTACGGGCAACTTCAATCAGACGGATCCTGAAAATAGTAAATTGGATAACGTCAATAAATGCATGACTTACCGTTTGCTGTTGTCTTCAATCAATAAACTTCTTCATAAAATAAATCTCACGATTTATTGACCTTTAAAAATTATAAAAAGTTTTCTTAAAAATTTAGCCAATTCAATCGGAGGCCAGTGTTGTATTGACTTGTTTATTGTGGCTGGACGTCTGTTCTTCCTTTTCACCAGGTGACTTACAAGGGGGTTTGTGTAAAATATTACATGCTCTGCCTATATCTTTGAGTGTAATTGTATGGGTCGCTGTGGGAACATTTAATTCTACACTTCCAGTTTTTCAAATTATTCTTTATTTAATTTATAATTTTTGAAACAAATGAATGCACATGTCTTTTTAAAAACCAAGATAGAGAGATTATTATACCCATTACATTATAAGCACCCAGAGTTTTACTGGCACACAGAGTAAGATTAAGACATTAGATCATTGTGATATATCTCGACAATTCTGGAACATATTCATGCAAGCTTTCACTAATAATCTGCACACCTAGCCCAGGAGAATTTTAAATGGGACAGGTGGAAGCTCAATTATAGAACCAATCAACCAAACCCTTTCAAGGTCCCTTGTGTGAACTGTAAATTCCACTGTGACAATCCTCTAAATGGGCCAATGAAGAGTATCGTTTGTCAATCAGGAGGCAAAAAACTGTATCATGTATTTACATAGTTGAGTTAGTTCCATTTTGTGTGTAGAGGTTATATAGGTCATCAGGGACTGGCGAGTAGGTTGTCAGTGTGGATGACAATAGTTGGTCCTGGTGGTCTGGGTCAGGCCTGGGCCACCGCTCGTTGAATTTTATGAAAAATAGTGGGTCTGTGAAGGGACCCCCATAGACGATGGTTTGGAGCAGGTAGACCAGGACCACAACAAGGCAGCTGATCATTATGAAAGGAATAAAAGGCCTTAAGTGGGTCCATCCCACCCCCAACCCATAGCTCAGACCCCTCAGCCCATTCTGCTGTCCGGTGTGTGAGGTACGACGTGATGAGCCCGGTAGTGGAGTGGGACCCAGGGAGCCATCCTGAGAATATACAGATTGATTGGATGGAACACTGAGCGTATCCATATTTAATTTAAGGTTACAAAAAGTCCCACCTTTTTTTTTCAAGTTGATGTGTATTTCTCTCAAGTTTATCCAACAAGAACAACATCCAGAGAACTTGGTCCAACTTTCTTTTCTTTCATATCTCCTCTATGAGTTTAGCTTTCCTTAGCATAAGCCAACAGTCCAAGCTCAAGTAATTTGCTCTGACTCTTGAATTTCGATAAATTGGCATACAAAATCGGAGCATATTCCTTGTGTCAGTCCTCCGTGCTTGTGCTTCAGAGTTAAATGACACTGACTGCGCCTATTTGAGAGATCAAGTGAGCAACTGAAAGAGAGTGAGCCTCAAATAGATTTCTTTCAAAATGACTGGAGAGCGGAACAGCAAAGAGAAGGGGGGGGCTTGGGATTTGCTGCCTTAAGTGATCTCATATTCTACCAGGGAGACATACTTGCGCCAGCGTTCCTACACATAAAAGTGTATGTGGTTGTGTTGCCAAGGTTTAATTTGACACATTAACGCAGTAAGACATTATTGACGCAGTCAATCATTTACATGAGAATGGGAGATATTGACACACTGATCAGTTCTCAAGTTCACTTTCCGCTAAAACTTGTAGACTCACTTGTTTTGATTTACTCTTCGGATCTTGAATATGACACTGAGTCTACGTAGCACTTCCACTTGATATACCATGTAATTAGTAGCACAATTATTAGTTGCATTACTTTGTTTGTGAATATGCTATCAATTATCCACATCTAATAGAGCACTTGCTTAGCTCCTAGATGATTAAGTCAGTGATGCATGTTCTCTGCCAAGGCTGCAGTTTTTACCATTATCTTTTGTAGGCAGAATTCGTGTAAGTCGCTTTGCATAAAAGCGTCCGCTAAATTATTCTAATGGAATGTGATGTTTATCTGGCTCTCCCATCATACAAACTTCAGATAGAGAAACCGTATCGGGGTCGACAGAATAAAATTGTGCAAGTCTACACTACCAACAAAACCCCTTTCAAGTGCTTCCAACGCTTTTAAGTTGTGTAATGCAAGAATTGGGTACTTTAACAGGTCATTATAATTAGATAAAAAGTAGGAATAAGACAATAAATACATAGAAGCTTTATAGCCTACACTGATTTTAAGATGCGAATATCTTGGTCTGACGTGTGAAGATGATCTTGTATAGCGTACGAGGAGTCCAATGACAGCAGACTAAGCTGTACCCCTTTAATTAGACGTGTTTATCCAACGAGCACACACCACACCTGCACACACACACATATACCCTCAAAGCAAGTGCTAATTCTGTTGACCTACAAACAGAAATGTTGGGGGGGAAAAACATACTACTCTAGATGCCAAACTATTCTACTCTCAATGTAAGTTATACAATTGAAAATATCGGGTTTAAGAAAAGATCTTTATTTATAAAAACAGTATTGCCAGTCACATACTTTTACTGAAAAAAAAAAATCATTTCAGAGCCAAGGCAGGTATGAATTGTACATACTTATTTTACAGAGGCAATATCTCAAATAAATGTGAAACATAAAATACTTTTTGACTCAGTTAAGGGAAATGTATGGTGAAAGAACAATTCAAAAGTAAAACCATGTAAAGCTGTTACCTACCAACTCCAGATATACCAACCACCAAATAAGGAAAAACACGAGATTAATACTCACTCAAAATAAAAAACAAACAATGCATATTCAAATGTGCTTTTTGTTTCTCCTTAGTCATTCATCTTCTGTCCCATCTTATCTAACACGAGGCTCCTCTGAGCGTAAACAAATCTCCTAAAATCTTGCATCACCATGTAGTGTAGGCCGCTAACATTTCAACTAATCCCAGTGACCAAATACAACTGAATGAATACATTGGAGAAACTGGGAGATGTAGTGTTATATCAAATGAGGATCTTAAATTAGCAGATTTCAACAGCAGACAACACTTGCTTCCACAGGATAGTAAAGGTAACCCAGTTTAAATAGTTTGTACATAAAAATCATGCCCCCCACTGCAGAACAGTAGGAATTCAGTTTTTTTTTACAGTATTAAAATGTTTTGTGGTTCATTAATGATTAGTGGATTTTTTTTATTTTTAAAACAGTAGCGTTTGTAACAGGAATATTAACCGCATTATATTCTACTGACACTGATCGAGCAATACCAATATACACTATTTGTGAAGTAAAACAGCACATCTGGAACAAAACACATTTACAAACATACAGGAGAGCAGCTCAGCAGTTCTCTTTCACGAGGGGGAGCCAAAAGAAGGTATCAAAATAAACAGGAATCTGGTACAAAAAAAAAACTGCAACAAATACAAAACAAAGCAGGGGCACCGTGAAACTTTTGAAAACATGTTTTAAGGGTTGGGTTCATGTAAAACCATTGCATGTTTACCAACATATTCACGTTTTTTCGCTTGCACACGCGCGCGCACACACACACGCATCAAAACCTAAACCATACTGGTTCAACAAACAGAAGATGAAGACCTCCTTTACAAACACAGAAATTCTGAATCTTACAGAAAGCCAAGACCCATTAGTTTATCGACCAACTACAACCTACAAACTAATTCCAATGCAGGAACTATTTTAATAATAATATGAAAAAATAAAAAAATAAACACAAATAGACCCCCCCCCCCCTCCCCTAATAACCAAACATGTTCTCTTTTATATACATTATATACGCAAAAGTTGCAAGGGTTGGCAATCTGATTCAAAACAAAGAAAATGCGTACAATGGAGGAAGCTAAGATGGCCTTGTTTGAGGAATAGCCCTCAGATGCATTAAAAATCAAGCAATGTCGTAGAAAAACAAAATCAACAATGATTGTCAATAAAGATGATTGCCTTGAGAAAGAAGGAATATAATTTAAATAAGAGAATATACTTTGTTTGCTACTGTGATGAGTGTTCAATTGTGTGTGTGTGTGTGTGTGTGTGTGTGTGTGTGTGTGGGAGTGGGGTCTACGGGTCCAATTGAAACAGTCACATTCTTTGGATGTTGACCCTCATCTTCGTGTCCACCGTTCTGTGATGAAAGCGAGAGAAAGAAGAGAAGGAAGGGGATGTATGTGTGTCTCTTGTCACCTCCTCTCAGTAGCAGTGGTAGGGTGGGTAAGGCCCACTCTGGGTGATGCACACTATCAGTTTTTCTGGAGAAGGGAGGAGAAAACACCACTTACAATCTGCTCGTTTTGTCTTGGTGTTGAGCACTACACGAGACAACACAGCAGACGTCACACAACACTGAGTATGTGGTATTAGTATGACGCACTAAACAGTCAACACTGTAGTCCAAACTACAGGAATCACAATTTACTGTACCAGCACCACTAAGCTTACACTTATAAGCAACATACTAGCACATACAAAATAAAGGACTTTTCACACACTATACCAGTGTGTACACGTCTTTAGGGTATTACATACAGAAGTACCCACATACTTTAATTAGTGTTAAAACAAAAACAGTAGCTAAAGAAATGGTATCAACCAAGTTAAACAGTTCATTGTTAGAGACAAAGGAGAAAAGATAAAGAGTACGTGCAGGACAGTAAGTTAGACGTACCATGCTGTTACATGCAGAGGGGAGAGAGGAGAGGGGAGGAGGGGCTAACCATCATAGGAGTCCAAAAGGGGCAAGGAGCCCTTTCTGCCCCCATACACCCCTCTCTGAGAGAGAGAGAGGAAGAGAGAGAACAAGAGCCAGATCGTGAGAGAAAGAGTAAACCGGAATAAGAAAACAGTGAAGGCCACTAAAAGTAGACAAGGAAGGAGCGTCAAAACGTGTGAGGGAGAAAAGCTCCCGTCGAAGTTAGTGAAGAAGTTAGTGTCGTTCAGTGCGAGGGCCTAGCATGTGTCAATGTGAAAGTGTTTATTGACAGGTGCGCAGGTAAAGACCTGTAAAGTGTCGGTGGTATCCAGAGAGTTGTCCAGAGTGTGTCTCCTCTCCTTCTGGTCCAGTGTAGAGTAGGCCTCTGAACATAGGGGTGCAACAAAACGTTTTTCTGTGAACTCAGAGCAATGCAAAGTCCTTGGCTGAAGGCTTGGCAATTGTTACAACAGGCCTTGTTGAAAATGTATTGCTACCTTTGGAAACATTTGTTTATTGATTTTATTGAGGCAGGGTCAATGGATTTCAGTGATAGTTCTAATAAATACTCACCAGGGCCTAGGTCATTAAGTGGAATCATATCTCGTTTCTCTCCTGTGGACAAATGGTAGCGGGTTATGCAACCACCAAGGCTTTTCAACTATACTATGTAAGTATGTAACATTTATTTCGAAAATTAGACAAGCCTGCCGGTAACTGCTGGGAGGTAGAGGTCTTAAAAACCCCTTCCGGATTGTAATGGATCACAGAACAGACACACTAAATAAAAGTCTGGACCTCTGTCTAGCAGCGGCAGGGTGCTGTCCTCATAGCCTCTATTGGATCGGTTGTTTGGTCCATTGGTGGTGCTGGCGGCAGGGTTGAGGTTCACCAGGAAGTCACTCTTCTTCCAGCCGTCCTTTTCCAGGGGCTTGCGCAGCTCCTTGTGGGCCCACACCAGCTGCAGCACCTGGCCGGCGCTCCGCACCTCCCGGTCGGAACGCTTCCTGGGGAAAGCAGTCGCACAGTCAAAGGGTTAGGCTTTAATTCATCATAATTCATCAGCTGCGCCATCCATTTATTTGAATGCGGACTTTGTGACGGCCCGGCCCCCTAGTGGACAATGAAGTTCCGTTGCAAAATCTGGACGAACCCATCGGAATTTTACAACTCTATTGTTAGAGCGGACTGTTGAAATAAAAAGGAAGTGAAATGGCACTTCCATCACAAACTCTTTACCGTCTAATCATTAAAAAAAGTATGTCATTTAACATTAGAATATCATAGCCTTATAATGACAGTAGAAAAGATTGTTCAAATTACTTGTGTTACTTTCCACTGTGAGGCTGCAATCACTAATCAAGCAGCCTCGCTCTGACAAGCTTGGCTGCAGTAACACAAAACCGTAAATATGGGAAGCTCCATTGTTCCATTCTCTCGTTTACACTGCCACGCACACGACATAAAGGACATGAACGTGCGTATTGCCCAACGAATGAACTGTGAACAGGGCGTTAGGAATAGGACACAGAAAATCAAAAGATGCGTGAACTGAAAAAGGTAACAGGGGTCTTTATGTGAATCAAACCAATAGATCTTGCAAAATATAAGTATTCATGTTGCTATCTTTCATACACACACATTCACTTACCCGTCCTTGTTGATGAGCACCAGCCTCTCGATGCCCTGTGAGGCCCGGAGCGTCTTGGCTGCCTCCAGGCAGTTGCCTAGCACCTCAGTGAGGGTGCTGAGCACGGACACCACCGTCTCTTCGGACAGAACGCGCGAGGGCTGTCCCTGGCCCGCCGGGAGGTGGGCCACTAGATGGGGCACGGCATGCTTCCCTAGAGGGGGGGGAAGACAATACAGGAAACCGCGTTACTTGCCATGTTCCCATTTTCGCCACTCAATTTGTAATTTCACCAACTCGCATGTGTATCTTCTAGGGTCAGACTGTTTTCACCGAGGCGTGCGGGTGATGGCTCGCTCACCTAGCAGGTCTCGGTTGCGGTTGTCTATGGCCAGGTTCCTCAAGGCTCCCGACATGGCTCGGACCACACGATCGTTGCTGTGGGCCAGCAGTTCGGCCATCATAGGCAGGCCTTTCTCCAGGCGCACGGTGGCCCGAATGTAGCGCCCGTACTGGGAGGAACAACGATGGACAGACAGACACAGCCATCGTCAATTCCTTGATCTTCATGTTATTCTAATACAACGTCAAAGTGTTGGTGGCACTATACTCATTCAAAATCAAATATTATATTTATATTTTAAAAGACATTCAAACATGACTCTTTCCTTTTGTGTTTTCTGTCCACAATAACAACATGGCAGAACACCGTCAGCCGTTGACATTTGAACACCTTGAACACTGGATATGGTGTGAGATGAGCAGTCAGAAATCTACTCACAGTCCAGCGCCCAGCACACAGATTCTGGATGGCCCCAGCTGCTGCCTCTAGCACAGAGGGGTTCTTGCTCTCCTTCAGCAGGGAGGTGTAGACACGTACCACTTCTGGCTGAAACAACAGCTCGTAGCCTGGGGAGCGCAACGCAATTTCAAATTAAAAATAAAACACGCATCTTAATCACAGATTGTAATAAAAAGTGAACCTGGTTCCACACAGAAAAAAAAAAACACGCTAGACGAGCTACCTTTGGCAGGTGTTGTCCTCTTTGGAATATCCAGCTGGTCAGCACTGTCGTCACCATCTTTCTTTCCTGAGAAGAGGAAAAAAATAGCATCTCAGGTGCACTTGAATGGGTATAATACTTTAGCCTACTACTTTAAAGACCGCACTAATCAGTGTGATTATTCATAATCCCACATCTAATGGAGATGGTTCAAGTGATCATGCAATGAGCGCTACCACTCGGCACATCCACCAGTGTTATCTTCCGTGAGCATGCCCAGTAAACAAGACACTAGTTTAGTAGCATTCAGGGTGAATATTGAGCGGTGTTCTTAAGAGACGGAACAGATTTAGTGGAGCTGGTTTTACAGTCGCAGTGAAAAAACTCCGATGTTAGTGTCAAGTAGAGAATCTTACCTTTGGAAAACCATTCATCTAAACGTGACACAAAAAAATGAAGGACGAGGAAAGGGAAAAGGGAATGGAAAACCATGAAAAAAACAGCAAGAGAAGCTCCCGGCACCATAAGCTCAAACCATTTAAAAATAAATGTAATATATTAAATTACACACCAAAGATCACATACTCAATATCAAGCTGAAATTCAAGCCATAAGTACATTTACATCATCAAACCACCAATATAAAAATAAAGTAGCAATGATCGTTAGGAGACCTGCCAGTCTGCTATCAACTTCACCCAATTCATATTAAACGAACCCCATCCACTTCTGTGTAGTTATGGCATGTCTTCAGTTTAAGTTATTATCCTTTCAGATGGGTTGGGTGTTTTCTCTGAAGCTTGTTGTGAAACATGACAATGCCCAAATGCCGTCGATATGATATTTCTATGCTTTAAAGTAGTTCAGCCCATACAAACCAGCTAATTCATACGGATGCCAGCTATGCTTGAACTGTGCCTTAGAGTGCACCAGGCAGTACATGAATGGACCAAAATAAACTGTATGGGAGCATGCCCTCTGAACCCCATTGCTGGTAACTTTCCAACAACCTTGTGAAATCCACTGACCTTTGCCTTTCCGCGAGCCAAAGCAACTGGCCTTATTAGAGCCAGGGGCAGGACCCTGGTTGATGGGAGTGGCCTCCAAGTAGCGCTCGAAGCCAGGCACTTCACGGTGCACTTGATACGACAGATTCCTAAGCAGACACACGCTGTTCTCCACCAGCTGGGGGGAGAAAGAAGGAGGGAAATGCAGGGAATTAACACAAGCACAAGAATGTCAGCCTTTTCCTCTTTGTCTTTGGATTCTTCGTAACTGCAGGTTTTAAAATCCCAAATCCATTCCTGTTTCATGACCATTCCGACCATAGTTTGACTGTCAGAACAGATACATTTTAGTTTAATGAGAAAACAATATCTGAATGCAGATGCAGTATTAGGCGAGACATAAATGTAGTACCTTGTTGTCAACCTCTTTGCGGTTGATCTGTGATTGGACCATGTACATAAGGGAGTCCACCAATCCGGTGCACTCCCTCAGCTTCCGCCTAGCCTCACACCGCTCGGAGCTCACATTTCTGCCAAAGAGACGAGCAGTTTAGAATGTCATCCAGGCCAGTGTGTGTGTGTGTGTGTGTGTGTGTGTGTGTGTGTGTGTACCATGTGTCCATCCACTCCCATCTCTACGTACCTCAGGCAGCCAGCCGTGTTAGTGAGAGCCGTCTCCCATTCCAAGTGACGGGGCTTGCAGCTCTCCTCCCCTCCTTCCTTGCCCCCCCTCTCCCATCCCGAGTGGGGCAGCATGACCTCGTCGGACAGCGCGTGGAGCGCGTGGTCCACGATCTCCATCTTAACAGAGTCGTGGGAGGACAGGTTCCACAGGGTGCCTGTGAAGGGAAACGTCAGGCTTTGTTAACGCAGGGTCGCCGCTGCGGGAGAAGGGGAGGTAACCGATGAGATCCAACCGACGCCGTGCCTGAGCAGACATGAGTGTGTTGTAGACACGAGGTCAGGTGTTCTCGACTGGACACAGTCCGTCCGGAACAGACGTTACGTGCGACGCTGTCAGTCCCCCTGCTTGACTTGAGAAGGCAGTAGAGGAGAAGTGTGTGCGTCACCTGTGATGGTGTCGGTCAGGTCCTGCTCTCGGGTCTTCCTCAGTAGTCGGACGAGCGCGGGGACCCCATCGCAATTCTTGATGGCAATTTTGTTGTCGGCGTCGCGGCCGTACGAGATGTTCTTGAGGGCTCCACAGGCTGAATGGTGCACCTCCTTTTTGGGGTGGTCCAGCAGGGAAACCAAAGACGGGATTCCTTTCAGGCGACGCACCTCCGTCTTCACCTAGAGGGATACACACAGTTTGAAACAAAACACTAAACACTCTGCCATGGCAATGTTTGTAACTGTCAACCTTCGTATCGCCAAGAAATGGCTTTGTTTTATAATAAAAACACACGATAGAAGCAGCAAAGAAACACTACAACATAAGAATTAGATTAAGGGACTAAGTATATTAGGCCAAGAAGTATGCAGACTGGAAAATACTGTAATATTAAAAAGATTAGGGGAGGAAATACACCACTGAGTATTTGATTGAGTGATTTGTTGTTGCCAGTGGGCCACAATGACCTTGTCATTTTTGAAGGTGAGGTGCTGAAGGAAGGCAGCAGCGTTAGTCTTGACGGGGTCCAGGCGGTAGTTCAGCATGGCAATGACCTCAGGCAGCTCAGGCTGGCGCCAGGAGGTGGGCGGACCTTTCCTCAGGGTGCTGTCCAATGAGGCCATACTTCCTCGCTCCATTGACATGGGCACACCCCAGGCATAAGGGTCGACTCCGCCCATATTGCCGTCTAGCGTGTCCTCGCAACTCCTGAAAGACACGAAGTCAAATGAATGGGGTGAAGTTGGGCAGTAAGGAGTTGAGAGTTACTGCACTGGACCGTTAGTAGGTCAATGACAAGCATCTGCCGCAGTCTCATTTTCGGAATATTTACATTGAGTCGGACTAAATAAGAAAACATATGGACCCTTTGGGAGTTAGACGGAAAAAAGTGAAACCTGATATATGTCGTAGTTAAGAACGAGACTCAGGGTAAAATGACAGGACAACATGGCCAACTCTGTCTGCATCTCTAAGGTCCTGCTATAAAGTCTCATTAGGGTTATGCTCTTTATCTACACCATTCTTCCTTTTCTTCCATAACTTAACTACGTCGCTAAGTCATACATTTGAATAATGTTTGGCACGCCCTCATCCAGAACCAGTCAGAGCAGAGTCCGGGTGGTTTCGTAATGTCTGAACACACTGTTTGGGTAGACACAAAGGAAAACTCCCTTTGTTTGGCCAGCGGACCAATCAGAACAGACTGGACTCGTAAGGAGAGAGAGACAGGGGGTAAAAGGGAGCATTTCAGACAGAGGGTGAATATAGGAGCTGAAGATCCAGGCAGTTTGGATAGAATAAGCTGTTTATTTAACATTAAACATGTAAACCTGTCCTTGTAGAACTCCTAAATAAAATGTATGAACCTGAATTTTTTATAATAAGCCCATAAAAGTTTAAAGAAGGAAAAAAATAAAAAAAAAATTTTAGTTCCAATTCACTAAATGCAAAGTGAGAGAGAACAGGACAATCCGTATCAAGTTACCATATGCTGCGACCTCCCTTCACCTTCAAAACAGCATCCCTTTCTAAAACATATGCGCGGTACTGTCAAAGTGTGAGGAAGTGATGGTGTTAGTGTGTTTCCACTAAATGCTTGGGACTGACCTGAGCCTGCGTCGGTCTAACGTGCCAGGCATGGCTCCCAGACGAGGCATGGTGCCATAGCCTGTGTGCATGGGGGCCTGAGACATTCCATAATCCATGTCGTCGTAGCCCAGGCTCCGCTGGTCGTCCTCCATGCCGTAGTGGCCGTGGCCATGGCGCATGCCCCCTCCGCCCAGCTCCAGGGCGCTGCCCATGCCCCGCACCCCACGCCCTACCTGGGGCTGAGCGCCATAGGGGTCTAGCTGCTGGCGGCTGGGGGCACGGTAGCCAGAGTCTAGGGTACGGTATCCATCACTGGGCCTGGAGTAGAGAGGATTTGCAAGCAATATTCAATCTATAAAAACATTTTCCAAAAAGATAAATATCACCCAACAAGACCACGACAAGCATTTATTCTGGCGTTTTACCGATAGCGGTCATCCATGCGTGTGCCTCTGCTGAGGCTGGCATAGGTCTCTGCCGACGGGCCACTCCTGTAGTCATCATACCCCCCTGCTGGACTGTAGTGGTAGTTCCTGGGGACTGTGGCTGTCGGGTAGTCTCCCCCACCAACCTGCCGGTAGGTACGATCCAGTGTGGCACTATAACCTCCCATCCCCACGGACAGGCCGCCATCGATTGACATGGAGTCTGAGGGCATGACAATGCGCGCTGGTTTCTTTATCTGGGGAAGGAGTTTACAAGTGTTGACAATGATGAGTAGTGCATAGAAGGGTTTAAGATAATTGTCTTATTATATTTCATAATTCAATGCAACGATATATTTTCCCAACATTAATTGCTTCCGTTGCGCCTAGTGGAAGTGAACCCTTTATTACGTTCCTTTTTTGTATAACTTGTATTTTAATAAATGAAAGTTACAAACTCAATGTCAAACGCTGACTATTAGAAATAGGAAATAATTACCTAGAAAAATGCATTGTTAATTTAGTAATCCCTAACTGTTGAACACTAATGAGTGAATTAGTGCCAAATAGGAGTTAACGTTTTTGTTCAAATCTCTTGTTTTGCCAAAACTATTTCCTAAAGTGGGTGGGACCGGCAGGGACCGGATCGACTACATGAACGGCGGGTGTGTCTCCATACCCCATTGTCCACCCGCCGAGCGGTTCCCTCCTCGGAGAAGACGGAGTGTGCTTCCTGGGAGTCGTCCTCCGGGTGGTAGCTCTCGTCCAGAGCGCCGTGTGCTGGGTCCACCATTCTGTACTGCAACACACACACACGCTGCCTGTGACAAACTGGCGCGCACCGGGGCCGAACACACTACTTTACGGTAATAGGTTACAGGCTGACAGCCCTATAAACGAGGACAAAAACAGAGAGAAAGTCACATACGTGAGTCCCGTTTAGGTATCCGTCAGTCAGTTTCAGCCGCTCAATGTCCACATCACCTAAACACCCGTTCTAAAGAAGGCAGAACGCGCATGAGACACACACCATAACACATTGCAGCCAATGCATTCCTATCCACTGATTAGTCAGTTAACTTCCAGCAAGGCAAGCCAACAACTGACAGCTGTCTGACCACCTCAGACCATGCAGCTAGCTGACCAATTCTTTGAGGTCACTTCATCATAACAATGCATCATGCATCCTCCACAGTAGCATAATTACAGTAAGTCAAACATAGCAAGCTGTGTCTTGGGCCTAAAGAGAGATATAACCAGATTCAGGGTGCACTTCAAATCTTAGGCTTACTAGATATATGGACTACATGGGCTAAGCAGAAGTGTCTACATAGTAGTACCAGTGATATCCATCCATAGTTTTCTAAAAAAACAATAGAGGTAGGCACTAAAATTTCACAGGAAAGGGGGGCATATTTCCTCGTTCTACAGCTGTGGCTAAAACAATACTAAGAATGTGTTAACACTCCAGCTACAGCTGACGGCTAAATGGCTCATTGTGACACATTGACAATACAGTTAATGAATGCGCCTTGACCATAAACAAATTGATTTAATTGAAGACCTAAATGAACAGTCAAACTTTACGATGATTAAACACAGAATGAACCATAGATGACCTTTTGCCTAGCAATTATGTTAGTTGAGTGTTGAGCATGCCATTTTTTTATTATCTTATTGCAGCCTGCTGCAATGCAAACTTCCACATGTAAAAATAAGCAAAACTGCTTACGCACACACTCACAATGTTGAAAGAGAAGGATAAAGAGATGTTTAAATGACTTAATACAACCAAAATTAAAAGCAGCAAATGGAGGAAAGAAATGCGTGCCAGAGACAAACTCCACAAGACAATATGCTCTTGCCAAGAGGAAATTGACTAGTAGTCTTAGACTTCAGCCCACAAGCGAATGAGGCAGCAGGTTCACACTGGATGATATGCATACATACTGTTACACATAAGCTATTTATGTGCGATAGTGTGTATGTACACTGTTATACTTAAGTGTGTCCTGATCATGCAGATGTATGCTTTATAAAACTGTTGCTGGTATGCCAAAAGCTTTAGAAAGATGCATTAAAACACACAGTGGAGCACTGATGAAGGAGGAAGGTTTAAATGAAGCGAGAATGAACAAATGTGACAACGTAGATGGAATGGGGGGGATTTACTAGACAGATGAATTTGCAAACAAGAAGTCCAGTCAATTTTTAGAACTGTACAGTGTAACTGTATTCATTCAAGTCACTTCTGAACAGTAGTATTGATTGGCTTTATCGATACAAATTTTTAACCTGAATAATGAACAGTGGTAATGACGCATTATTAAACGGTATATTTTATTCTTTGTAAACAGGGCATTAGTGGGATTGGCGGAGCAGCTTTGACGAATTAGATTAAAGCGATACTTCTGCTACAGGAGGATTCATCCACATGGTGAAACATGTCTGTTTTGCCAGTACACACAAAGGTGTCTAGGATGGGTAGTAGATGTTCTAAAGTGTAATGGCCATAGACGTGCACAATTGGAGGAGGTTGACTGGTGGCCACATTTATTCTAATGGATGGTTTGGCACGTAGAAAACAGAGGTTGGGATGGGTTGGGACAATGAGGCTATGAAGTTAGGAAAGTTGACGGACACAATGGAAGGGGGGCTATGGAAAGGGGGTGAGGGGGGGGGGCAGCTGGAGCGTTACCTGTGCCTGCGTGTGGGGAACGGGGCGAGACGGAGGGCTGGGAAGGCCCACTCTCCTGCGCTCCTCCTCCAGCGCTCGCGTCAGCTGCTCAAACTGCACCTCCTGCTCTCTGACCGACTCCAGCAGAGCAGCGGCACTCTCACACTGCTCCATACACACTACAGACGAAGACACCGGAATTGATACGCCCGCACGCACAGTTCCATGCAGTCACTTGGTTTGAATACTCATTTTGACAAATGGCAATGCACTATTAAATACCGTTCCAATTGCCTCTGGAAACCGTGGTACGTAAAGCAACTTTCTTAGCAAAAACAGTTTGAAATGCAGACTGACCAAGCAAAGATGCTCAGGGGTTCACCAGTCTACACTTAAGGCCATTGCACACAAATTCAAAATCAGGACCAAAAACGAATTACGTACACGACCGCATGTGTGCCCACACGAGCACTACCGAATGCACAGCACCAATCTGAACCCTAATAACAAAGGTCAAGAGGCAGACAACAAACCTTCACCTGACGGCGTGGCTTTTGAAGAAAGGGAGAAGTCACGCCAAGGCCAATAAGCTCTAGTTGCAAGAGCTCATGGATAAGTCGTCATCAACCACCAAGGACAGATACAGAAGGAAATTGAGCCAAAGAAACTGAATAGTAAGAAAGAGACAGGAAGGATGATGAGGACTTGTAAAATGGTTCTCACATAATTTTATCCAAATGAGTGGCAAGATGAGTTTCACATGGTAAAAACTAACAAATCAATCAGAATCCCCCCCCATATTTATATAACATCCAGTTTTGACTGAAACCATCACATCATAGAAACTACACACGCACATCCGAGCAATGGCTTATGCACCGCAACCCCAGACACAGAATTCCTATGTTTAACATTTGCCCCGCGTAGGGTTGATACATGCTGCCAATGTGTTTGACAGGGCCTCAGAGACCAAACAGAAACATGCTCATGTTCTAGAAAGTCAACAGGCTGCAGTCTCGGATTCTGTATTTTTACTTATTCATTAGGTTCAATTTCTCTTTCTCAAAATGTACAAAGCTGTACCAGTTAATTCCTCCCTCCATCATTTTTTCTGGACCTTGTGTCAACTAGGTCTCTGTGCAACCCACTAGTCTAATCACACAGACCACAACACAGACAGAAAGGTCTTGTTATTTCTTCCTTTATCTACCGATCCAAAATAAATAAATAAATAAAGTGGAAATTACGGGTTGTTCCTGGTTTCAAAAGTTCAACAAAAAGTTACAAGATAGCAGAAACCAGTACTGGCCAAACCAGTCAGACAAGGGTGAGGAGGATGGTGTCTCATTGTGGCTCAGTGTCTGGTTCCCAACAGCCCACCCCTCCTCCAGCACATATAACTGTCTCTCTGAAGATTAGGAGAGATTTGGAGAAGCACGGACATGCATTTATGCCCTTGGCAGCTGTGGGGTGTGTGCGCATACATGATAGAGAAAAAGATGGCAATCTGCGAGTGACACGGAGGAAAGACAGTTAAGGTGAAACAGAGTCACATTTTAGTCCCCAAAGTAGAAAAACAAGAGTGGGCCACTAGAAGAAAGCAAAGGATTGGAACCCGCTGCTGCTTCTGCAGCAGAAAGTTAGTTTCCTTAACAATTTAAAGTCACACCATGCAGGCTGCCTAACACTGACAACTGTATGTCCCATGAATAGCCTAAACAGTGCACTGATGCTGGGCGAATACACCCCTTAGTGCAGCCCCTTTGTGGCGATCAGCCTGACGTCACACTGCGAGTGCTGGAGGTATTGGCCATGCAGCCGATACCAGCTACTCTTCACAAAAGTGATGAGCGGTGAGTATAATAAAAATAAGTCATACGCAACATTTTAAAAGTTTACAATGTTGTGAGTAGTCCAAACACTGTGCTGTTATTATTATAAAACGTTTAGTATTAACGTGATGTTTTTTACATTATGACCAAATGTTAATGTCGGCCTCCTCATAATGTTAAGCACAAAAAATATAAAGCCACCAAGTTCTTTGCACGAATAAGCAGATTTCCTGTAAAAATCCTAATCTTCTACAACACAAAACGTGTTCAATTCTCAGAAACTGATACTCAAAAGTACTCTCAGCTAGTTCCCATACATCATATTGATACTGTTAGTTAAGACAGTTACATCTACATCATGCCTAGTAGGACAATAACGTTGTAAAGCCCAAAAAATAAGTTAATAAAAGTTATCCTATAAAGGCGGTTCTTCTCATCTTGCTAGCAAATTCTGGTCAATTGCAGCCTCATAATTTTGCTTGATAACATTTGTTTGATGATTGGTTAGTAAAAGAATGTCTCCACCGTTATATAATTAATAATGTGATATTTTTTTCAATTTTTACGTTCACACGGAAATGTGCAGATTGAGGGTCAAGTTGATTGATTGTCCCGTATTAAATTCTTAAAGAAATTAAAAAATGTAACACTATATGCTATATTCTGTAATAAGTTTGATGTTCCTTCGATTAAATATTTTCATATTCATCTTTTCCATCCATAGTTCTATATCTAATGAATTCTCTATATAGTGTTTCTGTCGATTGTGTGCAAATACAAGTAATAAGTATTATTGGAAGTTATGGGGCTCTGGTATATAAATTCTGTTTTTTCACTCAATGGCTTCAGAGTTGTATGAAATCGTATCATATCAAAACTCATGGGGTTGGCATTTGTCGCCCGGGCAAGAGATTCACCTGGGAACAGGACAACTGTCATAGAGACAGCGGTAACAGCTTCCCATTTATGAAGCAGCATTTTACAAGAGTATCGTAGGGCGCTTTTGCATTCGTTACAACATGGTCCGTACAATGCACAATTGACCCAACTCCCCCACTTATGACAGTACGACAGAATTTTCTAAGGACCAAAAGATGAGTCGTCACCCGCCGTTGACTACCCTACGTACGTCTTCCCAAATAAGGTCTCATAGAGGTAAACCTAAGGATCCTCTATTGGGCAACCTCCCACACGAATAAGCACCACTAACAATTATGTGTATGACCACAATCTCAAGGCACCTCTCTGGGTCACAGTGACCCCATCAGCTCACTTACTGTATCCAATTTTACTCAGGCTCAAACAAAGATGTCTAATTGGGATGTTGGCCCTTCCTAATCCTTAGGTAGGGAGGTTTAGAAGCAGCACAAAAGATTGGTGATCAAAAAGGTGACCCCTGGGAACGTGCTTCTGTGCATGTATGTGTAAATGTGTGCCCATGTGTGTCTTGAGCACAGAGAAGGGGGACATTTTGTATTTGTCAGTCTGGAACAATTAGGAGGTTGTATTAGTGTAAGCCAGTAGCATGATGAAAGTGATGTGTAGGTGTAATGTGTCTGTTATGTGTGGATGAGCGGTGTGTACGTGTGGTAGCTGCTCTCTCGCCCTGCTACTGACTCACAGTCCCCACCCTCCCTCCCACCAGGCTTTTGGCCTTGACGCCTTTTAGAAGTCAGCTGCAGGGTTTTGCGAAACAATGAAAATATCGTCACCCAACCGGCCCGTCCAACCCCCCACCTCTTCGGTACTTCCTGAGAAACAGGATGTTTTGGATGCACCATCGGGAAGGGGATGGATAAGGACACGAGTAAGTTGTTGCAATAGGTTACAACTAGAAAACTTTAGATTTTCCACCATGGACGTTGAGGAGTTCCCCTTTAGAAAGAATGTGAGATGAACTACCAATGGTCCCTTTCCTGGGAATTCCATTGATGGTGTTTACCAGCCAGGTTGTCCATTGTGAAGGTCTACCTACCATCATGGTCACTTCCAATAAAATACATTGTTTGGTCTTCTACTGTGCAACGTCCAAGCCGGTCAAAAAGCCATGCACGCTCAGGCCCTTGGGTAGGACAAGGCCATTAAGGTCTTTCTAAATTTAAGACAACTTTGAATGATAATCCTGATTTTTTTTTTGTTCTAAAAAACAACAAAACATACCAAGACATGTGCTGAATAATCCTTTTTCTTTATAATAAAACCTTACCTTGAGCATTATTAAACCTGTCAATGCGTGTGTTTACGGAAACATTTGACACTCGCCCCAAGCAATCACTCAATTTCTAGTCAAACTATTAGCATTGCTGTTGAATAGGTAAATGGCAAGACTCAAGAAAAGAGATGTTCGGAAGACATGGAAATAAGGTAAATGATCAAATTTAAAAAAGTGATCTGTTAGTTTACAAGAGCATACATTAAGCGTTAGGCAACTCTACAGCTTACAGATGCTTGACTTGCAGCCAACGTGGGGAAATGTTTGTACTTTAGTACTAGGATAATGCATCAAGAATGAGATTACTGTTGCATTCTAAACCCAATTCAGCTTGCAACTTGGAGAGGCTGATATAATGCACATCAGTGTTTGAAGCGTGAGGCTATAAATTCACAGCAACACCGATCACACCAACGTATCTTATTTTTTTACACAGTACTTGTTTGTCACAATAATTTCAATGTGCTCCTTTTTTACAACCCAACTCATTAATTTGATTCCCTCAGCCCTATGCTGGTGTTAATGTTGCACAATGAATTGTTGAATGTATGCTCACTACAGTAAACACACATCATATTGATACATCACAAGTAACATATGACTTCAGTCATCGTGACTCACTGATAATTGTCAGATGACATCCAGCAACAGTTTACTTTTAAAAAAAAACCTTGACTGACAGACCAACTGACACATACGTCACTAAATCCCTTCTGCTTTTCGTTTGCACAAGCTAAGTATTACCCTTCACACCAACAATAATCTAGTTTTAGGAGAAGTTGTGCCAGGCACAACATAGCAATGTTCAAACATCATGTAACCCAAGATCGACTACAAATGAGATTGAAGTACTGAAAGATAGCTAATCCCCTAATGGCTTGTTTATGCTTCTGTGTTGGCCTGTCTTCAAGCATTCACAGGAGTTGCACACTGACTTTTGGACAGCTGTCTGCCCACATGCTTCCAAGCAAGTTTAACGGGTTGATTATAGGGCAGTCTCGCATTTACTAATCCATACAGAAAACACAGAAGAAGAAACACTGATGATACGGAGACTAACGCTCAGATCCTGAAAATGTCTATACAAAGAGACTGAAACCTGCTCATTGTTTTTTATCTTTGAAATGTCCGTAGTTGCAAACATTGTCAGAATTTTAAATTGTGCGTTTTCTATGTCTAAATTCAAACAAAATATTACCCAATATTTTTTTTTTCTTTCTCCAGAGAAGCTACACAGAGAGGTTCACTTTTATATCTACAACAGCATAAACCAGTCTCAAGGGCATCTTTTTAGATTACACGCAACTAACATTACCAACAACTGAGGAGATGTTGACAGCCATCACCTATTTGAGCCTATATGGCAATTCAGGTAACCACAATATTCAATCTACAAAGACCTTCTGAGAAATAAGAATAGGCCTCGAGATGGGCTAGATCACTGGCATACAAATATTGATTTAAAAATTGCAACATAGAAATATGGCGAAGACTCGTACGGTTGATTGCCATATTCAAAACGATTGGTAACGGTTACACTCGCAAACCTTTGCCTACCAAAACAAGTTCATGCAAGACCTATCCAACAGGTTCATGACCTAAAGGAGAAAGCAGCTTTATGGAACAATCATTTTCCCATGAAGATGAGTTAATGTTAGGAATCAGCAAAGTATTTTCACTCATATGTGGAAGACATGGACATTAGATTGTCCTAAAATAAATTCAACCAGTTAAATTATATAAAAAAAAAACTAAATCACTTATTTTTTCCTATCAAGTTTGCCTTTACCTATTTCATTATACTAAGCAGCGTAATCAAATTATTAACTGCGGATAATTTATAATATCTATATATTTTTTTAAACTAAGTAACCAAAGTACCACAGTAAGACTGCATAACACACAACCTCCTCTCAAAAATAAATGACAAAAAATAGGTTCTATCTACAACCGGATCTGTGTGAACAAGCCCGATTCGTATGAATACAACTTTTTTTATGGAAGTTAGCTGACAGCTCACACCCTGCCATGGTTGTAGTGTGTATTACAAACATCTTAAGACAAGCCTATTGATTTGGATGTGACTATATTAGTTATCAATGGCAGGGTTCAAGAATAAGGGTTGCCCGGGGCAAGTTAAATGCCACATCGGACAAGAACATCTTGCAACTATCCAGATAAAAATGTATATATATAATTAATCAAATAAAAAATGTGTGGACGTAGTACAATAAAGGATGTTGTCCTTCTCTGGTACACAGCCTGCTCCCCATGCTTCAGAGAATATTGGAACGCACAGATTCTAAATATCCCAGAATCGACAACATGATGATGCTTAGCTGTTAACGTGATACTGTCACACGTGCTTAAATAGAGATGGGTGAAGACCAAATGTATAAGCTACAGCACAAGCGACCATTCATACGAACATAAATTATCTTGGAAATATTACTTTAGTTGGGTGACGTTAGTTGCTGATGCTACAACTAAAAAACACTTTGCTGGAGTGCCATGAAGCAAGACAGCAAAATCTTAACGAATGAACAGGCTGATTAGCTAACTATCCGATCCGAGAAATACAAGCTAATATTTGCTAATTTTGATGTACAAATTTACCAGACAGTAGACGTAATACATTTGAAAATGTACTAACTTTAATTACATATGGCCCGTTAAAAATAATTTACATATTTAACGCAAAAGTGTTCAATGGCAAACATTATTCTATATATTAATGGTTGACTCATTTCGGTAACGTTAGTTTGTGAACCGGGCAACGGGCCTAATTCATTCCCTCAGTTTCACATACAGTCAGGTTGGTCAAGTAGTATATAAAGAGTAAGCAATAGGAGCTAACGTAAAATCGTTGCTTTATGTTATAACGCAAAGACAAGTACGCCGTAACGTCGCTGCATCTGTTTGCCGCAACGTTAACATCAACTTTGAAATTGGTAGTTGTCCAACGCAAGTCGCAAGCTACTAGTACGGTGAACTGTATCGTTAGGCCATCATCATCATCATATTGCTAGCCAGCTTGTGATGGCGTTAACTGTTGTCAGCGAAAACCCAGGTTAGCGCATTAGCTACGAACCACTAGCAATAGTACTAGTTGGTTTAAACTGTGTCACACAAGTCTAGTGGTACCACAGAGAGTAGTGTGGTTAAACGACTGCGCCGGAAACGCATCGCGTTGCCTAGATAGCCAGCTATCAAAGCATTATTAGCATGAAACACAATAAGTTGCTTTTAAAACTTGGTAACTACTACTTTGGTTGCTACGTCGCACAGACAAGTTAACCCACGTTAAAGTTAGTGAAGTGATGGTTTAGCCCACAAAATACCAGTCTGATCAGACCATTAAACCAAGTAAATTCAAGTGTTACCCTCTTTCGGGAGCCAAAGCTAGCCATCGTTAGCAAGCTTAGTTTTGGAAACAGTGCAGAGGTAACGTTGGCTCTATGGTCGAAGACGAAGACCGCTCCTCGCTTTTCCCGTAGCTCATTGTCTGGTATCGTCAAAAATGTGTTTAATCAAAATCGAAACATAATTTATGCAGAAATAGTTAAGATTGCTTACCGTCCTAGACTTCGGCCTGACTATTATTCCTTTCCGTGCCTTTTCCTCTCTTTACCTCCTTCCGTTTTATCAGTCAAGATCGTCGCTTGAGCAGAGTAAGCGTCATCGTCTGGACTAGTTTTCTGTCGGAGAGGGCGGGCTTAACAAGCACATACCGTATTTAATTTGTAGCCCAGACCTGGCCAAAAACTGCTTTTATACTTTTAGTTGCAAGTTAAAAATGTGTCATGTTGTACAATTTTAAAATAATAGATATCCATTGATCAGTCATTTAGCAATATTGTTATTATGTGTTATATTATGTTCTTGTACTTTTTATGGGTGTTTTTTTATCTAAATCTAATTGTAAGCGCTCAATATCCATTCACATTCAATTACATTTTTGTACTAAGGAAACCCATTTACGCCAATATTGGGGGGGTGGGGGAGAAAGTCATGATACTGACACACTTTCTCCAAATAATGACTTAAAGGGGACCGATTATACTTTTGGGGGTTTTCCTATCCTTTGATATGTTTTATAGATGTTTGTGCTTGTAAAAGGTCTGAAACATTACAAAGCCCACTGTCCACGCGAAAGCAGAAAGCGCTACTCCTGAACTGCCTCAAGCGCCTCATTGGTGGTCTTAGTAGTTCGTAGCGTTTTTTTTCTTAACGTATCTACGTCACTAAGTCACACATTTGAATAATTGTTGGCATGGCTTCAACCTGAGCCAGTCAGAGCGGAGGCTGGATGGTTTCTCCATAGCTGTGTTTCAATTGCAGTTCCATTTACCCCTGGCCCTTAGTATGATGTAACAGTATACGTTGCGCCGAGGCCACTTGAGAAAGTGGGCGGGGGATTTAAATGGAACAAACCTTCCCTTGTACACCTTCAACGCAAACTATTTTTCACCAACCGCCAGTTGTAAGATTGGCCCTATAGTGTTTCTTTCGAATAATCGGAAATACCTGCATACTCGTTTAAACGAGGCCTGTTCAATCATCTGTGTCAGTTTCTAATACATTGGAATTCATCCATCCATCCATCCATTATCAGAACCGCTTATCCTATGCAGGGTCACGGGGAGCTGGAGCCTATCCCAGCTGACTTCGGGCGAGAGGCAGGGTACACCCTGGACAGATCGCC